>BMAV01017397.1:104360-116759 GCA_019973955.1 Trichonephila inaurata madagascariensis | reverse complement strand
TATTTGTAAATTGCGTTTTTTGAACGAGATTCAGATTTGCTCTTCTTAAGATCAATTCACACGTAGTTCTTTTGCTGAAAGTCGTTATCCACGTGTAGCTTTTGAGTGTGTAGCTTTCTGGGCTATAATACAAAAAAAAAAACCAGAGCAGTTCCATAACTTTCGAATCACTCTCGGTAAAAGCCATTAAACTTCCCTTATACTAAAAAAGAAAAAAACCGTCTTAGGTTACCAAGCCAATTTTCTTAATGGAAAAAAAGTCTCCTTTTAGTTTTGCAATTTCAGTTTCTGCACATTATTTCAGGTTTCTTGTGAAAGAAGTAAAAGAAATTTTAGACACACAGTTATCACTGATTGTAAGAATTTGAAGAGGGAGATGATAAGAAAGACCAGTGTCGTTTTTTTTTTTTTTAATTTTCAGTTATCACAAACTATTTTTTACTTTTTCTAGAGCATTGATACCTAAACTTTTTTCAACCCACGGACCCTTTTTTATAGCCAAAACTTGCCTATGGACCACTTTTTACAGTCAAAATTTTCCCAAGTGAAAAAGACTACATAAATGCATAGCTTAAAACTTACAAATTAGAAAAAAAAAACATTTTGTTAAAAAAAATCATTTATTGAAATTATAACTGTTGTCTAAAATAAAATAAAAAAACTAATGACTCGGATGAACTGGAAGATATGTTATTAGTGTATTTATGTCCGTCTCAATGTTTGTGAGTACAACCACAAATCTTTCCCCACGAGCACTAATTTTTAGTCGGTTCCTTTGTGTGTGTGTGATAAGATTTTTCACGGCCCTGAATCCTCGTTCTATCAAATTGGAAGAGGGGAAGTACTCAATAGCTTCTGTACAAAAACCCTTAAGCAAGGTTATAAAATTGGGATCAGTGTTTGTAACCAGAATATGTGATGTTCTTGTTCAAACATTTTTTTAAGCTCCTCACTTGTGTAATTTTCAAAAAAGGGGCTACTGTATTAGTATGTATTCATTTGTATTTGGAATGTGAGTTAGTCCCCGTACAAAAGAGTTCAACATACATTCGGGAATATCTAAGGGGGGATGATTGTTATTTATTAAAAAATTCCATTAAAATAAAAATAAATCAACATTTTTTTTATTTTATATTAAACATTGCGCAGCCTCCCTGACGTTGTTCAGGGACCCCAAAATCAGTTTTAACTTTCCACGGACCTCTGGGGTTCCGTACGGCCCACTTTGAGAAACCCTGTTCTAGAGCAAAAACATCGGAAAAAACGATTTGAAATCGTTTACTTTGTTCAGTACTATCAAATAAAAAATGTAGCAGGAATGGCTGAGAGGCCATGGTCTTAAACTCGTAGACAGTATTGCTTTTGACGAATTGCCTCTAAACATTCTCAGGGAAATCATTAAGTGTAACGAGGTTTTTGCATTTTAAATCTGCCAATGCTCAAAGTTCTTGATTTGGGGAGGTTGTTCGGAGGGAAAAGAACCTTCTTTTTGGTGCTATTATCATAATTTTACCGTAGCTCTAACGTACAAAATACATCATTGTAATAGATCTTGTTTTACTTCTGAATGAATCATTAATAAATAACTAAAAAATAAGTCCTTATGAAAATTAAAATGTGCTACTGAATTTTTCGTTGTTTATAGAATTCAATACAGCCTAACGCTGCAATTTAAGAAGAGATGTATTTTAAGAAGTGTTGGAAAGCTAAAATCTTATTTTTTTGACAATTTGAGATTTTTACACTTTCAAATTGTATAGATTCTAACATTTTTATAAATAAACTCTAGGGTAATTAGAAGCCCTTGAAACCTATTTTTAAATAATCGTTAAAACTGGACCACGTCCAATTGAATGGTGAAAAATGTAAGCAAAGTACATCCTTTTAGCTTAAAAGTTGAACGTCTGATATAAACCAAAGTATGTATCTTTTATTGTAAACTTAGCCTTTTATTTTTTTATTTCCTAGACAATTAGAAGTCTCATTGTATACATTAAAACCAATTTATCTTAATGGTGTTCGATGTATCTTTTCTGAGAATTTATTGTTCACAGATATGTACATTTTTTATGATATAATGATGGCTAATATATACTGAAATTAGCTTTTTTTGTAAAAAAACTCAAAAATTTAATTTTTTACAAATTTGTTATGCTTTAATAAAATATTTCATAAATAATTAAACTATTCAAAATTAGCGGAAAGTTCATCTCAATATAATGAGAAAGGTGTATTTTAATTGTATGAAACATTTTAAACACGTACATATAACAGATTTTGAGAAAATGTTCATTGAAAACAGCCAATTTAACATTGTTGGTATAGAGGTTTCCTACTATCCTAGTGTTTCTCAAACTGTGGGGCGCTCCCCCTAGGGGGCTAGATAACTCTACAAGGGGCGCGAGCTTATTGAAAAGTTTAAAACCAAAGATTATTAAAATAATTATTAATTAACTGAAAGTAAACTAACAAAATATGTTCTGACAAAATAAAAAGTAAAAATAACATTTACATTGATATATTACACTTATAAATATATCAGTACTGCTTAATGCGTATTTTATAAGTAATTTAACAATACTAAGTTAAGAGCATAATTAAGTAATAAGTTAAGAACTAAGTGAAGTAATTTAACAATACTAAGTGTATTAATTACCAATGCCCCCATAGCCTAGTCATATATAAAATTATATACGAAAATTAACTTATCATAATAATTTTTGTATACGGTTTATAAATAATTCCTTAACTGCAGATTTAAAGTTGCATGATTCACTCCCCTATGCTTCAGTTTTCCACGTAGTTGCACTTATGTGCTGTATTAAGGGGGGGGGGGGCGAAAAAGGAGTAAGGATAAATAAGAAAAGGATAAGTAAATCCTTCGTAAACACTGTTAAGGTGCTTTTATTGCATTCTAAAACCTTCGTAATAATTTTATGTATAGCAGTGCACATAAAACACCGTACTTTCGAAAGACGTATCCATACGTCTGTGGCATTTAACGTACAGGTTGAGTAAGACATATATATACGATGGTGTCGCTTAAGAGGTTAAAGTATGAAAGGGGATGCTATGAAATTTATGATTGAATTTTGGGTCGCAAATATTGAAAGTTTGAGAAGCACTGTACCATCCTTAAAATGTTAAATAAAACTATTATTATATGCTTAAGGTTAAATATAAGTTACTTGCTTTAAAGTAAATTCTTTTGGATATTGTTCTTATCATTCCATTTAAAACTGTACATTTTTTAAACTATTTGAAATAAAGGTGAAAATTTAACTGTATATCTTAATTTCTTTACTAAAAACATATGCAGAGATTTCAAAAAGTAAGGCAACTAGTAAATTCAGAGTAAAGGGTTCTTCAGAAAGTATAAAAATATGTACAATGTAGAAAATCAAAGGTAGATATTTCTTCTCTATATATTTACTACACACATCAAGGTATTTTTTCCACTGCTGTAATCAAACCACCGCAAGAAGCATCGTCGAAATCAGTGTAAAGGTTGTACAAACACGTCAAGACGGTTTGCAGAACCTCAGTATCGGTTCTGAATTATTCACCTCCCAAGTGTTTGTTTAAAAGTCAAAAAAGATGGTAATCACTTGGTGAGAGATTGGAAACGTACAGACAGGACCTAATACCTCCCACAAACTTTCCTCCTCTCGTACATCTGTTCTACCTCTGTCAAATTCCTTGCATCAAAACTACATGTCTTCTTGATGCAAGACTTGTGCCGTATATTTCTACCAACTGACGATGATTTTCAACTTGAAAATTTTTCTTTTAAAGAAAAAGCTATGTCACACTTTTTGTTTCAATACCGGACCATACTTACGTCAACACAAAAATCTTCTGAGTTTAGTAGTGCTGTTGGAGAACCAGCTCCATCTACCGGTACTGTTTCACCTTTGAGATCGTCCATGTTATCTTCAGAGGGATTTTTATCCATATGGGTAATTTTCACACCAGTCAGAGCTGTTGTTACCTTACTTTTTGAAAATCCCTCACAGATTACAAACCAATTTTTTTTTTTTTTTTTTTTTTTTTTTATAAAAACGTTTGAAAGATTACAATTTTTTCACTATTTTGTAAAAAACTTGAATGCTCCACGTTTGGATCATCAGCATCAAGTGCAAAAATTAAACAGAACTGTCTCAGTGGTACCTTACAAAAATATAATAGAGATATTAGAATAATTCTATGTTAAAAAATTTACTCCATCATATCAGTCTCTGTTTAGAATCATAATAATATGGCTGTTATTGCTGGATGAATGATACGCTTACATTTGAGAAAATTTTCAGGAGAACAATCGCATTTTAATTTTCGTAAGGAAGTAGTTGCTTTGTTTCGCATGAAAGCGAAATTCAGGTCTGTCTCTAGATTTCGCACTAAAAAAACCTACATTTCTGAGATAATCAAATACTCTATCATGTATCATTAACACTAGGAAGGTGTGCTGTAAATTAGAATAACACTAGAAAATTTTCTAGTGCGTGAAAAAGTTGATTGATTGATTCTTGACTTAGAAGCTGAAAATTAAAGACTACTTTTGGTGGAGAGTAAAAAAGGCTTGAACCAAGATAAAGAGAGGTCAGATCGTTCATCAAATACTCAACTCTCCAAATTTCAAATCCTCGCTAACATGAGTTATTTGAGCCGACAGATTTAACAGTTACGACGTTTAGTTTTCACCTTTCGGAGCTTTCTCGGCGATGGCATTTTTTTTAAAAAAGTGCGTATTGCATGAATTTCTCCCCTCTCCCAGAAATGTAAGTATAGTGCAGTTGTTACTTATCCCTAATCAAATAATCAAAGCAATAAATAATGGATGATATATTATAAATAATCAGTTAATCAAAATAATTAGGGCTAAAAATAATTTTTTGTCAAGAATGCACATACAAGCAAGAATGTACATAGAATGCATGCATATTACAAATGAAAGTACGACGAGAAAATATACCGAGAGAACCTGGGATCCTCTCCCTGACCTCCGATGTCCGAGAAATCGACCATTCCACAGCGGAGGCTTCGTGTTCTGGACAGGCGTCACGTTGGATGGCCGCGTACACCGCTATGCCTTAGCAAAAACACTGTCTTAAGAGGCATAGTGATAAGGTTTTGAAGACCTATGCTCCCCTTTTCACGGTTACCATGATTTTATTTTAATGGTGTCACATAGAGCTCATATGGTCGATGAATTTCTGGAAAGTGAAAATATTTGTCTCATGGATTGGCGAGTTCCATCTCCAGACTATATCTGTAAACAACAAGCCTGGAACATGCTGGAGAGGACAATTGTAACTCACAACTTTCCTTCGAGAACCATCCAAGACTTTTAAAATAGAGCTGCTGAACGAGGGGGATAATTTCACTGTGGGAGGTTTTTTTATCCGAAAGAGGGGCCATACCCCCTATTAACCATTTTCTTTCCTTATATTCTGCAAATACTGTTTCATACCTTCCAACATGGTTGAGTATTATGCACAATCATGCGTATGTATTTTAAGTATCGGATGGCTATTTTTATTTCTATTTTTGCAATATATAAGCCCTATATACATACCAAATATCATTAAAAATAATCGACAAAAACTAAAAAATGTCTTAACTTTTGAGCACCAGTATAGTTATTTAATGTAATTGTAATGTAGAATGGGATAAACCAATTTAATATGTTAATAAATTAAATTTCATAAATTTTATATTTACGTATGTGTAATTTTTAGAAACATAACACCCTCCTCCCCGCCACAATTTCTGAAGGATTATGTGTAAATTAAGAATTGTTAATTTAAATATTGTTAAATATATTTATAAAACCATGTTTCAATTACAGAGCATGATCAGATATGATTTATACAATTCATATTGGTTTGCTTAGAATTGTTAAGTTCCATTTATGGAGCATTTTATAGAACATATGTAAAAAAAACACTATTTCTTATAGTTCCTTTAATTGTGTTTTAGTTCAATGCGTATCAGTAATTCTTTTTGTAATCTCTCGATTTTATTGTGTTTAAAAGTCTAACAGAAAATATCACTATTAATTTGTTTAATTTAATGTACATTTTATACTAAATATATTAATATTTATTTAAATTATCATATTTTTTGCCTTTGAATATTAGAATGAAATTCGTAATTAACCTTATAAGCAATATAAAGCAAATGTGAAACGGTTAGCTTTGAATTGCATTTTTCTCACTACTTATAATACTTTTTTTATTTCAGTTTTTATTATAATCTTATTCTATTTTTTAAAATTTGAGGTAAAAATCGCCTTTTGAACATCTGTAACTACTTTGTGAAAATAAAAACTATACAATATAGATAATAAAGTAATTTATATTAAATCCAGAGGCCAAGTTTTGTTATTTAGTAGATTTTTATACTGATTACTAATTCTTTTTCTTTCATATTTCAGATCTGGCATTGATTTATCTAACAGTTAAAGAAACAATATTTTAAATCGTTTTTCTAAGTGAATTTCAAATCTATAAGAACTATTTTTTTCCGGGCATCAAAGAGTAATTGATGACTTCCGACTATAATGGGACTTAAAGAAATAATAAGCGAACTTTAAAAAAAAAAAAGGCACCAAATCTTTCTAAAAGTGAAATATTTCAGACGGAAAAGATGTTTTTGTTTTCTCCTTTTTTATTATTCACGTCATTTATCATCAGTTTCTAAGAAATCATATTACCTCTCGTTACGCTTAAAAAAAAAAGGGAAAAAATCACCTTTCCTACAAAAAAAGTTTGAATGTAATTGGCTGTAATGTACTTCCTATCTCTAGGATGAAACCTTATCGGCAACATCTGAACAATAAATCATGTAGAAAATCATTTCGAAATTCTTCTGGAACGTTGCAATAGTTATTTTGGGGTTGAATTTCGAGTTATCACTATAAATTGAGGAAATCGATTCTCCAAAAAATAATAAATTTGAGCCAAAGAGGAAAAAAAGTTAGAAAAAAAAATGTCGACATCACAATTGGGTTCATCAAAACGTGTAATACGATGATTTACCTTTGAGTTAAGAGGGAGAACGTAGGAGCGGAATCATTTGCGTAAGTTGTATTGAGAATCAAATTTCTTCAGAGTTTTTGCGAAATTGTTGAAATATAAGAATTGATTTTGGAATTGTTAAGATAGTTTTTATAATAAAATAACTTCTTTTGTGAAATGTGAAGACCTTTCATTCCAAAGTAGTAGGTTTGCTTTTAGTTTTATTATGAGAAATTGTAGAATATTTTAATGGTATTTCTGCCTGCGTTACTGTTTGTTTTTTCTTATTGGTGCATTTTTTTTTTTCACTTTAGTCTTAGATGATAAAGAAGAAAAAATGTGTTCTCGTATTTCAATGATTATTTTGGAAATTTAATTATATTCTACTTTATTTCTGGTTTCTGTATCCTTTGAATATACAGATTATTAGTGTTTTACTTAAATTACATGAAAATGTGCAGTAAAAAATAGTATTATGTTTATCTTAAAAATAGTATTATGTGTGTGTGTGCATGCGTTTTTATGTATGCATATTATTGAATTTCTAACAGATTTTAAATAGAATAATATTTTAAAAGCAATATATTTTCAGAAATTTATTGAAGCTTAAAAATAGTGCTGTAGCACACATGGAAGATGAAACAATAAATAAAACATTAAAGTTTACAATAAGCACATCTCAAAATTTTTAAATCAATAAAATTTTGCTTATCTACAAGCTATAGTGATTTCAAATGAATAACCCAGTTAAAGTATTTGTCGAATATATAAAAGCTTATTTTTCTATTGCCAGCTATTTGTTTAATTTCGTCAATTATTTAATTAATCATTACACCTTTTGCACAACAAAACAGTATATCTTGAATTTAGAGTAATTTTAAAAGCTATAAAAATGCAACTACAAATTTGCACGTACTTATAAGCACTTATATATTTGAATTAAGATAGAAAGATAGAGACACAGAAAGAGATACATGGTGTTCGACATAGGGGCATATTAACTATGTGCAAAATAGATAGGGTAAAATCATAATGCAGAACATAGCTTCTTGACTAATTCATTCATTCATTAGTTTTACATTATTTTTTCTTTTAATTAAATTAACACATTCTTCAGTTCATCAAAATAGCAACAGTTCTAACTTCTATTCTTACTTTCAATTTGATTCCACACAAAAATCCCAACAATTAATATTTGTGTCCAACTAAGTTTTCTCAACACGTAACTCAAAATCATACTGCGCGTATGTCGTTTTTGAGTACTGTGTTTTAAACAAATACATTTGGCATCAAATATTCTAAAATTAAGATCGTTGAAAAAGTATAAATTCATGTATTTGTGCATATAAATAGAGAGCATACTTTCAAGTATAAGCCGAAAAATTTCGGGAAATTTTATAAAGTTAAAGCAAGAGGGTCGGGTTATGAAAGGATTCACTCATTTCGAAAAAAAAAAGAAGTCATTTTTTGTTTTTTTGTTTTTTGAATGCAATGTTTCTTAAGATTTTTTTTAGCCACGCGCAAACCACTTTAATCTCTTTATCTTTTAGGTGTTTTAGAAAGAATTTTATTCTAAAAAATATTACTTAAATCCTTCAAAATTAGTGTTATAATCAAAGTTTTCGAATACTTCGTAAAATTTTAATTTACTCATTGGGATGTCTGAAAGTATATGATCAGCATGCAGTAAAACTTTACTCCAGATTTGAAATGGAAGTCAACAATCAAATGAAGAATACGAATTTCTCTACCCACTCATTTACGAAAGTAAAAAACAATGACCCAGATTATAGCACATACAGTCATAAGATAAATAATGACTGGTAAAAGCTATGCCAGCTTTAGATGGGGTGTAAAAATTAAAAATATCGTCGTTGATCTCTAGTGCTTTACTTTACAGATATTTGTTTGGAAAAAATTCCACATTTTACTATTATTCCACCCATTTCACTTCCTTGGTGACATATGTTTAAATTATTATACGGATTGTTCTTCCCCCCTCCTCGTTTGGCTTATTTACGGTATCCAAATTTTGGATTAATTTTTGAACTAAGATCTCCCTCAGCTTATAACTATAACCTAAGAGCCCTAGAGTTAGCGTGATGTGGAAATTTGGAGAGCTTTAATACAGAATAAGTCCTTTTAACTTTAAAGGAAACCTTTTAACCATCCGTTTTGAACACATTGCTGGTTATTAAAATTCCAACACCATGAAGGAGGAATGGTAGGAACGTAAATTTCCCTTGAAAGAAGATCCCAGGCTGTATACAATGTTAATCTTTAAGCACAGTTAAACAATACTGAAGAGAAAAAAACGCTATCTCACAAATTTGGTATGAAAAGAAATTTACTCTACAAATTTCTCAATTGAAAATTGGATTTTAATGCCGGTTATTTGTGAAATGGTCACTTTATGCTTCGTATACAGAAATATTATTACCAAATATAAACATGTTGCTTTGCCATTTACCTCCAATTTAAACAGAAAATTGTGTGTTTTTATATTTTCGCTATTTCATATAGGTGAATTTAATAGCTTTAAAATTGCAAAACTTTTTCTTTTTTTGCAATGGAGCTCAAACTAGACAATGATGTCCTCATAAGAATACGATTTAATGTTGAACATTTTCCAAGTTGATTTTAATTGAAAAAGAAATAAAACTTAAGAAAAAATATCACTGCCTACCAATAAAATGTACAGCCAAAATTAAAAAAAAAAAAACCATTCGTTTATTTCTTCATGTTAAGCAATAATATTCTGATAAATGTGCCAAGTCAGAAATTGAAAATATATTTTCCAAACATGTGCATAAATTATCGTGTTCATTTTAATCAATCAAGGTGCGATGATTTTCAGAGGTCTTAATATGCAGAGTAAAATGAAATTTTAATAAACGTTCATTGTTAGGATGATAATAGATGGTAATGATTTATTTGAGTACACACACACAACACCAGGAAATAGTTTCAGCAATATTTTGTGCGTTCAATTATCGGTTTCAATGAACCATAGACTATGGGAAACAAATTCCTTTATCAAAGTCTTTACCATTATTGGCATGGCGCTGGGAAGCCCGAAGGCGTCTAGTGAATGTATCGGTTTCATAGAAAACTGCTGACTTGCAGAAAATACATCGAATCATGCAGGCGAATCTGACATTATTCTTAATCTTTCACGTAATTATTTTTCCTGCTGAAGAAAGAAAAATCAATGTTAATCTGTTCAACAAATCATTTTTCTCTTTATCATAGATCGGATTAGCGTAGTAAAAAAGAAGAGAAAAATATGTGAACTCCATAAGACCGTTCAATAAAACTCATAAAAAGAATAAATAAATAAAAAGTGAATAAAAAAGAAATCTAGACCAAAGAAGTTGGAATCACAAAAGCGTAACTTCTGGATGGTGTTATCTCAAGAATTGATGTTATCGTAGGGGAGATAATACTCTTGGAAAAATAATATCGAAGAGCCAAAGTATTGCTTTTCTATTTGTTTTTGGATTGATTTTTATGGCAAAGTCTGACGGTGTACTTTAGTTTCGCTATATTTCTTGACTTACAAAATGACAAAGTTAAAGCCCTTGAAGTATTTGTAGCTTTATGATCTTATAAGGAATGGTACAATAGTTATGGCCGTCCCATTTTTGACTGTCTATCTTTATTTGATGTTGAATCGCTGAGCTGTGTTTACACGATGGTTTGAATCCTCTTATTTCAAGTAATAAGCTGTTATTATTACTTTAGATTTTTTTTCACACATGTGTTTCGCCCGCTTAATACTTCTCAGTTTTTAGATATCGAGTATATCCATTTCACCATCTTTGTTTGTATATCTCTTCTATCAAAAGAACAAACACGATATTCTTGTGAAACTTAGTAGTATATGTTAACCATATAGCGTATGCTATGATAATTCATATATTTTTTTTAATATTCTAAGCATTGTACAAATACCGATTAATATGGAAAGGGAAATAACTTTTTACTCCTTTTTTTATGTTTTCTATACATAACGGGCATTATGCAATAATGCTGTTCGAAGTATAATTGAAAAACATGATAACATATTCATTTTTTTCTTATCAATTGGGAATTTTTTACGTAAACACGTTTTAAGATTTAATTGCACTGCGTACTAGGTCAAATGAAGAAAAACTACATATATTTGAAGTTATTAGATGACTATTTTATTTTAAATTACTTAAGGGGGTAGGTTCAGAATTTTGACCCAAAAACTCATTTTTCATTTTTCCCATTTTTATAAAATATGAACTTTTACGCATCTAATGATGCAAGAATTATCATTCTAAGTGCAGTGTAAGTATTTTTAATAATTTTTTGAAAATGTCTTACCACCTGTCAGAGTCCACCTGCCACGCCCACTCATATGTAAACAAACTTTTTTTCTGCATTGTAAGCCCCCAATTTCACTTTTTTTTTCATTATTATTTAAAATACTTTGAACGGCAACGTCTAGTAGAAGAAATGAAGTGAAGCAAATGCTTGTTTACTATTTGAAACGTGCTGTTTGCGTCGAACTTTGAAAGTATTTAAGTAGTTTTTCTGCTAGCTACATTTACTAATATTTTAAAATTTATAATATATTTCCGGGTAATTTTTGCTTTTTAAACATTTTATTCACACACTGCCATGTTTTAAAAATGGAATTTTTAAGAAAAGAACAGTTTGTTTGCACTCACAGTCGAAGGTAAGTGAATCAATACATTAACAATTGAATGTTTCTGCTTCAGTCAAGAGGCTAAAATCCTGTATGGATTACAGCAATTTTCTTGAAGTAAAGGGAAATTTAAATGAAATTATAAATAATACTTTATTGTCTGAAGCTATAAAAATATATGTTGTATGTAAAGAATGCAAAAATAATAGCATTTCAATTATTTTTTTAAAGAAAAGCTCAAGGCTTGGCCACAGAATTTGTGAAACTTGTGGATTCAGCCAACATTTCTAAATACTGATATATATGGTTTCATGTAATGGAAAAGAGAGTCTAAGTATTATGAAAATATACCAGGCTTTCATATGTAATGAGATGTATTGGTAAAAGTTAAGTCTGCTAAAGTTTTGTGTGGAGTTATGAATTTACCAACTCCATCGCAAAGATTTAATAAAAAAGAATCAGGGTTAGATACAGCTGTAGAGACTATGGCTACGGTGAGTATGCAAATTGCAGCTAAAGAAGCCAAAGATGTCAACAGACATTCTGATATACCAGTTGCTATTGATGGTACTTGGCAAAAGCATGGGCATACGTCTTTGAATGGTGCTGTCATTGAAACAAGTGTTTATACCGGCAAAGTGCTTGATGCTTCAGTTTTATCAAGATTTTGTAAGTGCCCCAACAAAATGCATAATGAGAACT
>BMAV01017397.1:82755-103872 GCA_019973955.1 Trichonephila inaurata madagascariensis | reverse complement strand
CAGGCGAAGTATATAAACACCAGAACACTTTGTCATCAGAAGTGTACAATTGTATCAAAAATGTGTACGGGGTCAAATACCCTGCTCAAATTGTATCAAAAATGTGTCAACTCCTAACCTCCTTGCAAAATGCTTACATGGTAAGACACAAAACTGTAACAAAAGTGTAAATTGCATAGTATGGTCATAGATACCGAAAAACATTTTTGTGCAATTAAACACATTAAAAACTGGAATACTGGAAGCTATTGCCTCCTACAATCAAGGTAATATCACTAAATGGCATGTTCTTGCAACATTAGGTATATTTACAGGTTTTTACACAGCTCGAGCAATCGAAGCAGCTGATCGGGAGAGACTACAAAAAGCAAATTATGACATTTTACAAAATTCTAAAGAAGCAAGAGTGGAAAAAAAGGCATAAGAAATGTATATTAGAGGATACCTTAGCAGAAGAAAGAAAAAACCCAAGCTGTGGAGCTGTTATGCATTAATTACAAGTAAGTTTTTTACTAAAATCCATTTTTCTCAAAACTAACTTTTTTACTATATAAGGAACATTTTTTCCTAAACTACTGCATTTAACAGCTTATAACTTTGCATAATTAATAATTACACTCTAATACATACTTAAGTCAAGGGATTTTTAAAACAAAATATTCTGACTTGATTTATAGTATTAAACATAATGAAATTTCACTGTTTTTGAAAAAAAACACACATTAGTTCAAAAAATAATTTTTTTAAAAATAACTAGACATCCTATCTATAAAAGCTCTGATTAAAGTATGTATTATGGTTCAAAGAATATTCAGTAAAACAATTGGGCATTTTTATTCAATAGAATGTTTATAAATGTTCCTTAAAAATACCTGTTTTTAACATTACTGAGATACAGATCCTGTTTCGTGAACCTACCCCCTTAAACCATTCATTTAGGTATATTTTTTGTATCTGTATGTGTTTTATTACCCTCAGTTCTCTCTTTTGTTCTTTATAACCCATTCATTTGATCGAACTTCGAATACAGATGTGTTGCTTATTTTACAAACTATGATAATCGTTCTTAAAACCTAGAATAATTTTAAACGTTCTTTATCTTCTAATATTTGCATTCTTACCCAACTAAACTTTAAAAAGAAAATGTCGAGGCACTTTATACATGTCGAAGCTCAAAGTTTTTCACTGATAGGGGCTTGGAAGTTTAGAGAAGGGGTGTCAGCTCCGGTTTCGTCATCGTTACTTGGCAATGTATGGGAATTACGAGGTACATGCTAATTTCTAGGGCAGAGGAGGAAAGGGAAGTAATGACTTCATTCAAATTGATGTTTTGTCTGAGTTGTTTAAAAAAATTGTTCTGCTTTTTTTCTTTTTTTTTGTCTTTGATTTCGTACCAACTGTAAGTATTTTCCCTTAACCTATACACCTGTATGCTTTTTTGGAAATTTTATTTTTAGTTTTGTATATTTTCACTTTTTTAAAGCTGTTTAATTTTTCAGCCATTTAAAACAGTAGCTTTTAACTTATGAAAATACCTTATTTTCTTTTGTATATTTCTGTAAGAAATGTAAACAGCTAGGTTTTTATCAGTAAAGCCAGATTGCGAGGAAAGGGCTCCCAAAGAGACCGGTGTGTAGTTCTAAACCATTTTAAGATGCTCTCTACTTTGTGGGCATTCTGCCAATATCCATGTGTTGCTTTACCGAGCAAGGTAAGTTAAAATGAATCAATCAATTGAGCACAGGTTGTAGAAACATTTTCCATACAACTTATTAGTTGTTTATATATATATATATATATATATTATTCGCGAGCAATGTTTTGCATATGTTATTCTGTTGTAGATTCTTCGTTCTATGGTTTGTCTTTGTCAATTATACAAAGCATGTCAAGCTTGTGCTGTCATTTGCTCTTTACAAATGTTGCAAACATTAACAAATTTTGTCATATTTGTATAAATACTGAACCATTTATAGTTTATTTTCAATGTGTTGATGCAATGAGTGTTGGCATTCAAAATTTTGTAATTTTTTTATCTCTACCTTAAGGCTTTAACACGTTTTCCATCATCACGGCCTCAATAAAATAACTTCAGATACAAAATCTGAAATTTCTTTTCGATTGGTTGAGAGGATAATTTGCTAGTGGTTCATATATCGAGGAAGTTTTTTTAAGACTGTCCTATAGGATAACTATACTTGAAATTAAATTCGAATTTTATGCTCGATTTGGTGTGTTAAGTCTTAAAATGTTTTAATGTGTTCACACTTTTTAATTTCTGCTTCACACTTATATACTTACTTCATTTTTATGAAAATTACTTTTACTTAGAAAGGTGTCATTTTAAAGTTAGCAATCCTTAGAAGACTCCATTTACTGGCAAATGTACGAAATAAATTACTACATGGATACGATTAAAATTTTAGTAAGTAAATGTGTTAAATTATTCACAAGAAAAAAATCCAAATACATGTTCCATTAAAAAATGAAAATATTCTCATTTTTCTTCATATTGTAAAACCTTATTTATTTAAAATGGCGATTATATACTATGTACATCAAAACGTTTATTAAAAATACCATTTAATTTTAATATGGCAATAGAAAATGACGCATCCAGTATCTTAAATTTTTCTTTAGAAGCTGAAAGCAAATCCATTCTAAACCTACATCATTTAAAATTAAATAAAGTTTACGAATGCATATTTAAAATTATCTATAACATAATGTGTATAGTAAGCAATTTTTTTTTTGTCGAAATTTCTAAGTACAGTCTTAGTTAAATATTAGTAGAGACATAATTGGATACTGCATTTGCCCGATTATACTCTCCCTTGTGTTAATGCCTCGGGAACTATGCATTTTGCGTCCTTAATTAGCATTGTGGCATCCATAACTAGTGCATAACTTAGAGCTTGCGGTCATGGCAAAATGTCACTCAGAATTCATTAAAAGCGGATGTCGCACGTCTTCGCTCTACAAATGCTTTCGTAAACACATGCTTCCGTACTTACTGCGGGCAAAGTCACTGTGAGTGACATTTATGTGGACCATATGTCGTGTTAAATGCTTAATGTGACACTTAATTAATTAATGTTTCTGTTGGTGGCATGTATGCTCTGCAAACAACTCATTTAAAGTGTTTAAAAGTATAAAATGTTTCCTTCCTGCTGCTGTTAAGAATACGGAAATGACCCCCACATGATATTAAAATTAAAAGTGACTAGATTAACATGAGAAATGAAAGAGCTTCTGAATTTTAATTCTGCTGTTTTGGGGAAGTGTGTCCCCTGATAATAAAATTAATTTTCTTCGCTATAATTCACAGATCTACAACTAATTAGAACGTAAGCTTTGATTATAAAAAGCAAAAAAGAAAAATAATCTTAATAGGGAATTTAACTTATACATGATTACAGTATTAAAAGAAACTTAGACATGTTTGTGTTGTTTCATAATGCGTATTTATTGTTTACAAAATTATACTTTCTTTCAAAAAACAAAAGAGAGAAATAAAATTTTCGTATAAATATAATTACTTATAAGCTTCATGGGGAGAAATTCCTTCAAGCATATATATACAAAAAACACACGCACACATACACACACACACTAATCCTAATCAAAACTGCTCAAACTTAAGGCTAAACAATGAATAGAAAAACAATAAGAAGTTGAAGGTCAAAGTTAAAATATATCAGTACAATTTTAGCTAATTCTTATTCATATGTACTAAGGTTATAAGGTTAAATGTAGTTTTAAGGCTAGTCAACCTTTCCCTAAATTTGACTATATCTATGAGTTCAAAGAAAATACGTAGTTTGCGAAGAATTTAGTTTCCTTTCTATAATCCAAAAAATACCCATTTTTTATTTATGCCAATAGACATTTGAAATATCGAATACTGCATTCAGCGTAGCATAAAATGTAATCATAACACATATGCCGCTAAGTAATATCAACGCATAATAATAAGTAATAACAACCCACCTTCTGCAGAAGTCTACCAGTGAGAATTAAAATAATGATCAAAACAACACCATACTTTTGCACGAACTCTTCAATATCAGAGATTTGTTTATCATTTACTTACATTTCTTTTTATTTTAACAGAAAATGCTTTATGCTCCATCGTAAGCTCCAGAATTACATTTTCAATTTTCTAACACCATCCATTTTAATCATTCATGCCTGCGAGAAAAAGCAGATATTTTAGTTCGAAAACAGATATTTACACTTCACTTTAGTAGGATTTTATTCTTCAAAGAATTTCAAAAGTATTTTTTTTTCTTTTCTTTTGTAAATCTATGTTTGGAGCTTAAGACGAAAATTAGTCTTCGTTCCGTAAGCCAGAATTGTAAAAATAGGAATGAATTGATGTACGTTGGAACGGAAAGTTTCCAATACAACAACAAATTGAATTGCAAAATAAGAATAAAAAAATAAATAAAAATTTCCATTGTTGTGTGATTTCTTAGCCAATTTAATCTTTTCTGTCACTTATTCGTGGAAATACCAGATGTAACACTTTATTCTGAAATAAAAAAAAAATAATAAAAACTAAAATACCACATTTCTGATACTTTGAAATAACATAGAATTGAGAAATGTTATTTGGTAGTTACTTCTATCTTTTGTACAATATATTTTCCTCGCTACGTTTGAAGTGAAGTGAATTGAGTTCTTCAATGTGAAAATAGAATGAATACAGTCCTTATTTAAAGTTTAGCCACAAAATATTTCGAGTTACATCCAACATTTACAAAATTTAATTTTCAGCAAAATAATGAAAAAAAAAAAAAAACTTAAGAATCGGGAGGGGTTTTGAAAATAAAATGTCAGACCACATGTGACAGGTTGATTAATTATTGTAAGAATATTTTAAGTGAATTTACTGAGTAAAAGAAAGGGGATGGGGGTGAGAAGAAATGATTCAGTACATGTAATGAAGATTAACCGAATATTTTAAATGTTATTATTGTCAAGACATCCGAATACCTACGAAATATTATAATTATTTTTAATATGACTTCATTGTCTAATTTAACGCGGTCTTAAACTGAAAAGACGATTAAGAAAACTATACATTATATGTTTTTAGTGCTTAACAATGAGCTATTTTAAGTAGAAAGAGCAAAAATTCTTATTTTAGCAAAGGATCAGCATTGGTGTATTAAGAAATGCATAACAGCCCTAGAAAAGTTGAATTTAAACCATGATTGAAAATTACTTAGGGTTGAAATTTGCAAGTTTGTAGAAACTTTAACCTATAATGAACAAATTAAACAGATATAAATTAATATTATATCAATGGGAATATTAGCAAAAAGTTACACATAAGAGTAAACATTAATTCATTAACTTTCCTAAAATTTCGTACACATGAAGTAAAAAAAAAAGAAAAACTAAAAACTAATCGAATTATGTAAGAGCACATATAGAAATTAAAAGTGTAGAATATAAAAGTTATGATAAAAAAAATACCTATTGTTCACATTATTTTTTAAATATATGTATGTATAAACTTATAGCAGAATAATCAAATTCTAAACATTATTTATTTATTTATTTTTGTGATTTCTACGCTTTTTAGTATGGTCATTATTTCATAGAAATTAATTTAGAATAATATGACTATAAAGTTTTTTAGGGAGATTGCTTGTTCAAAAATGCATTTAAATGATGTTAAATGTGAAGACATTCGTTTATCATAAATATTACGTTTTTGAAATGATTTTATCTTTTTACTTGTAGATCCAAATGTCTACTTCGTTTGTGTAACATTTGGTTATTGTGAAATTCAGATTCTATTGACAAATATTAAATTTGGAATATAATATGTCGTTACTAAAAGTAATTAATGCAGTTATATATATATAAATATATAAATTGAATTAGTAACTGCATTTTCATTTTCAAAGCAGTACAAACATAAGCTATTTAGGCAATCCCTAAAAAAGTTCATCCAGTGGTACTTACAAACATACACTATTCCTCTCACACACGTGTACACACACACACACACACACATATATATACATATATATAGGCCTATTCTCTACAAACAATAGATAACATCCAAACAATAACATTCGACAAACACATAGACAGCAGGAAAATCACACAATGAAGGACAAAAGAGTAATCGAGATTATAAATATAAAATGGATGCTGCAGTGTTATGAACATTACTGACTTAGGACAGCTATTATATAAAAAATAATTTATACAAAAGTGGGGTTGAACATGTTTTTTGACCAGCCAACCTTCCCCCTTTTTTGTAAATAACACTGAGGAAAAACCAATAGGAAATAATGGATAGGAATATCTAAATCCATTACAAGATAGAGGTAACTTACCTAAAAATTGCACTTACAAATGCAAAGCCAGCGCTAAATCCGAGGGCAAACATTAATTTGTTGCCAGATTCTATACCCTAATACAGATTTAAATCAAAAGAATGGCTGAAATGTAGCACTTAACAAAGAAAATAAAAAGTATTGGAAATAAAAATTAATAAGAGTTGCATATTATAGCATAACTATAATAACATATATTATAACATATATATATATATATATATATATATATATATATTATGTAACTCTTTTTAAAAAATCACAATAATGCAATTTACTTTCCTTACTAGATTCACCAAAATTATAACAAAAGTTTATAAAAAATAAGTATCTAACAATGCAGTTTTGAATATTGAAATTTAGAGAAGCGTCACATATAAATAAAAATAAACGAACTCAAAGGATTTCTACGCAACGCTACGTCAATTTTTAGGTTTGAGTTTGACCATCGATTTTCGAGCCGTCAACACCACATGGCGAGAAATGAAATGACGTACTTCCGAACTCTTCCAGGACTGAAGTTGAAGTCCATTATTCATTATGGGAGTTGGACAGCACGTACTCTTGACCTGATGGTGCAAATTCCAAAATAGAGAAATTCAATGGTACGTTTATTGTAAAGCATTCTTATTCAAACTTGCATTCCATTGGATTGCACCGAACATTTTTTGTAGTATAAGGTGAGCATTTCTTATAGAATGCAAGGAATTCTATGCACGAACTGTCAGGTTTATGACATTTCATTTCTTGAATTTTAGAATTGAAAATTTAAGTTAGAAGTTCTTTTTTATTAAAATTATTTTTCAAAGATGGAAATGAAACTATAAAAAGACAAATTTATTACATCAATACTTTTCTCCGTATAACTGAAAGTTAATTAATGAAAGAAAATATACTTTACTTTAAAAAAAATAAGTAAAATATTTAAATTATAAGTATTATCATAACCCTATTTGTTTTTAATTCAATATATATGTTTATTTAAAAATTAAGACGGTAATAATAAAAAAAAGTTTCCTCAAACTCAAATGTTTGGGTAAAGTATTGGATATACTAGAAAAAAAAATCATTACATTTCGTTATCTAATGCAATAAATTCTTTTTATACATATCTGAAGGTTAAGAAAATTATCATATTTAAAGTTTTGATTTTTTTAAATAGATCATAGAAAACGTTATAATTTATTTTTAAGCCTTAACTGTTTATTAATATAGAATAAACTATTAGTCTATCTAAAGTTAAAATAAAAGAGGTTTTTAATTTTTTTAAAGAAAACTGTAGCTTAACTAGAAAAAAAATTAAAAAATATTTTATTAGCAAATAAAAAAATAAGTACAGCTTTTATACTAATTCAGGTTTCTAAAATATGATACCCTCTCTGAGAATATATATATATATATATGTGTGTGTGTGTTGGAATGGAGTGTCCTAACTATGCAGATAATATGTAATAAATAGCAATGCAATGACCTATTAAAGATATACTTTTCTAATGGTTGCGTCTATAGCCTTGGATAAAGTTAAATTAATCTTATTTTAGCAGTCATTAATTTGTAAGTTACATGAGTTTATATAGAAATATAAAAATGAGCAGTTAAATGAATTCCACTCAATATGCACATCACATATCAATTATTAATCTCTGGCTAAATTTGATATTAAAGAAATGATCCAAAAAATGAAAATAGTGATGGGGAATCAAATATTAGATATAAATTACAAAAAAATAGTGGTTTAATACTTCCATGTATGCGATAGTTCAAAAATAGGGTATTATGCAATGTTTTTCAAATATATTGTTGAGTATATTTCGCTTCTTTTCATCGAATAGAACTTTGAATCGGAATTTAGCAAAGAATATATATATATATATATATATATATTAATCATGAGCTTTCAAATTCTTGATTCATTACTAAAGTGTAAATAAGCCACCAATAATATGTGTTTATCACTGAGATTAGATGAAAGCATATTCATCTATTAGTGTAAAAATAGCGATACATATACTGATATATCAAATTATGAATTAGACTCTGATAATTTATAAGTAAATTTAATGAAATTGAATGCATATATTGTGTAAGAATTAAGCAAACATATAGTTCTTTGTTGTAAAATATTTCTTTTAAATATTTTACTGTAATAAACTAATTTCGATTCCAATTACAATAAAATATTTTATTTCAAATTATATTGTAATAAATAGTATATTTATATTTCTTTTCATTTTTCTTTTCCTTATACTGGGAAGAATGATCCAGATTCTTCAGAGGTGAAATTTTGGCTATTACCCAAATAATAATATATTAGAACACAACATAATGCAAACCGTTTATGGAATATTAGGGAAGAATCTTTTCGTGTTAATAAAAGTGGCCCCAAAGTAAACAGAATGTCAGCTTCAGACTGGATTTGGTTGACAGAACCAAAAGATGACATCTTTGACATTCAGCAAGACACCTGTCAAAAGGACCAAGATATGTGGAAGAGGATCTAAAGGAAAAGGATAAAGAGATATACTATATACATATTGACTTACGAATTGTATAGAAAGGAGTAAGCTAATTTAGTAGATAAATAAATCTTCTCGAAAGAAATTACTTAAAAGATGTTTAGTTCATATGAGTAGGTAAAACGTGTTTTCCTTCTTCCGTGTTTGGAAATAAATAAATAGCTACAAAAAGCATTGCTAATTAATTGGGAATCGTTCTGTGTTAGCTCAAATACTACATCGCATGCTTTTTACATATCATTTGTAATTAAAGTTTTTTTTTTTTCAAAATTAGTAAAGATTGCGAATACTAATACCATTTTAAACAGATAATAAGGTCAAATTTTTAAGTTGTAATGCATATGTTTGAAATAACATCCTTATCAGCTATTAAAATGAATACACATGATTGTAGAAATTATTGAAAACGTGTAAGTGCAAATTATATATAAAAAGTAAACTTTAGTAATGCTTGGGAAGCAAAAATGAAAATCCAAGAACATTATACATATTAATGATATAAAACGTTCGAAAATCAACACGTGTCTCTAGAATAAAGGTTATATATATATAATATACTTTTATCATATAATATTTAAGGTGCACCGTTTTCAATGGGGTTTCCATTAATTTATAAAGATTATAAAAATAAATAATTGAGAAATTTCGAGTATAGTTTTAAAATGTGCCTCTAACTAACCGAAATTAATTTTAAAGGTGACTAATTATGTTCGGAACCATGATTATAAAAAAGGAGCTAAAACAAGTTCTTTTTTTGGATATTTAGTGTATTTTGATTTGAAATAGACATAGAAAATACTTTTATCGGTACTATTACAATAAAAATTAATTAAAGGCCGAGGGTAGCCTAGTGGTTAGAGCAGTGGTTCCCAAAGTGGTCTATATAGACCCCCATGGGTCTATGACGACATGCAAGGGGTCCATGCCAGCTAAGAATAATTTTGGGGTCCATGAGATGTAAATGGGTGTCTACGATAGTGGCTCTCATTAAACCACATCGTGACTTTTTATCAAGTGGAAACCAGACTTACCAATTTAACAGATTTATTTACTGAATTGAATGAGGTTAATTTGCAGAGTTACAAAGCGACAGCATGGATTTTATTAAAATAAGGACCACATTTCGGCCTTTCTTGCCAGAATAAGTTAAAGGAGTATAATATTACACGTCGCAAATTTTCCCAGTTTCTCAATTGTCACAGTCAATCTACCAGGAAGAAGACCTTTTAACCTATGTTCAACATTTAACTGTCCCTTTTTTAGGTTTTGAAACTAGATTTGAGAATGTGTTTTGACTATCGTAATACTATAATAGACAATGAATTCATACGGTTACTTTGAAAAAAATGTCAGATTGCAAGAATTAGGCACTAACTAAGATCCTAAAGTAAAGTATAGAAACGGATGTCAATAACTTGGGCTTTAAAAAGATATACCTGTTATTTATTCCATGTTATAGCATATCTTGAGAGTTTTTAATTGTTTTTTCTGATCGAGAAGGAGTTACAGTGCCCTTGCCAATCTCCAAAACAAAAGAAGAAAAGACTGGACACTATTAACCTAATAGATATTGAGGGTTAAATCTGACAAGATTAATGTCAAATGTTGAAAATTCGTTATTGCATCCCCTGATTCATCCCTCCTACTAAAAGCATTAGTGTGTTGCTCAGTTATTTTATGTATTAATTAATTTTTAATTTAAATAATTAAGATGTTTTCTTGTTTTATGCACAATACTTCCCTATAGTTAAAAATTTTAATCTTTTGAAGAAATTAGCTCTATCCCTGCTGTCAAAAACACATATAAGTTGATGAATTTGTAAAAATTTAATATTAGGTAAGTAGGGTCTATATACCCCAAATCAAAAAACCTGTCAAGGGTTCTATGAGGCAAAAAAGTTTGGGAACCTCTGGGTTAGAGCATCGGACTCCTGACCAGAAGGCCAGGGTTCAATGCCCGATGCCACCAAATACCCTCCAAGTACCCACGGAGTACGTGTTCGTTAAATCAGTGGGCCCGAAAGACTAGTGGGCAACTGCAGCAGGAACCACGGGTGCAGGAAGCTGCAGAATATTTCCCTCCCCTCCAGTTTCCTGCGTAAATCGTAGAGGTTGTGGCGCCATCTATCGTAAAGAAGTCCAACCTATCTCAGGCACTGGCAACTTTCATTCTTTCCCTACGGGAAGGACACGACAACAACAAAAATTATTTAAGTCCAATTTTTGGCAGAAAATGAAGAAAAAAATGACATATTTAACATTATCATTTTTTGTAAAATGCTTATAATATTTCACCTATATATAACTAGGACTTCTTCGCAAAGCCTGAACTAGAATTTTCAAAAAAATCACATTATTTTCGGGTATGATCATTTGTTCTCGTTAAAATTTCTCTACTTTGATGTGTTAAAATAGAAATAAGCCCACTTCTAAATTATATAATTCAAAATTCCTAAATTCGACTCTGTACAGAAGCGTTTGCTATGTATGGAAAAAATTATTGTTATAGAAACATTTTTCGTAAAAGGAAAATATTTTGAAATTATGTCAGTTTTGCTTTTTTTTTATTTATTTTTTTGCCAAAAATTGCAGTTATTATTGTGTGTGTGTGTGTGTAATAGTATTCTTAAATTATTTTATTCGTACTTTTTGATTCAGCCGACATTGATTATCTAAAAAAATACCCATTTATAAGCCTTTTCAAAACCCCATTCAAGAGAATTCATTGAAATCAATGCTTGAAGACTTCTTTTTGAAAAATAGAAATATTTGATGGAAAATAACATAAGGTACATAATACATATTTTCCCCTATATCTTGTATTGATTTTGTGTGTGTGTTGAAAAGAATGAAAGAAACAAGCATAATATCTTTGTGTGTTTGTGCACAATTGGACCAAGAGACTTCAATTGAGATTGAAGCAGACTATTTTTTGCTGAATTGTTTTCCATCTATCAAAGAAAAAGAAAGCGTTAGGTTTTGGTTTCATGATAGAAAATGAGTGATTGCGGATGAGGGTTGTCAGTATTATTTTTTCCTTCTGATATAAAGTTAGCTATACTTCCGTATTTACTTTGACGATCCCAATTTCCCATACCTTTGTTATTAAAAGTAATCAGAAACTGTGACAGGAAATTGTTTCGAAATAACTTCGAGGTCTTAGAAGGAAAATCATTATAAAAATATATAATATATAATAAAACATGATAAGTAAAATAAAATAATGTTTTTATCTTACAATACATTAAATATCATTAATTATCTTATAAAATACAAATGCTATAATTAATAAATGTTTCATTGTTATGTTACACTTTCTAGTTCTGAAGATATTGTTAAGAAGTGCTGCAGAGCCCGTTAACTAATAATCTAGCCAATAATATTTGGTATTTATAAAATAAATTAATTGATGTTATATATTTAGTAGCACATATATGCATGGCCGGAGACCCTTTATAAAATTAAAATATTTATATTTATAAAAAGTTTATTGTTTAAAAATATGCTGGGTCTTCAGATTATTTTGAAAAAAAATTATAACTTTATAGAACGATTTAATTATAAATATGGGACACACACGCACACACACACACACACACACACACACACATATATATATATATATATATATATGCCAATTCTCTACAAACTATACTATATATATGTGTGTGTGTGTGTATTCATAATAAAATAAGTTGTTTCAAGGAGAATGCATGTCCTGTATATGAAATATAAGGAATTTTGTTTTACCTATGTTAGATATGCGAGTTATTAAAGTGTCAACTGCATTTGCACCAATCATGCCAGCATGCATGTGACGTCATGAAAACCCTTTAAAAGGCTCACTCAATGAGCATAATTTTGATTCTTATTAATACATTTGAGTTTAAATTATCGCTTTGAAGTTAAACATGTCTTCGGGAAGAAATTAACTGTTATTCGATTTGTTGAATGATTTTGGGATGTGTCGCATCGAAGGAGTGCATGAAGGCGGATGGTTATTACTCAGGATTGTGTATCATGTCAGTCGTGCAGATTATTCAGTTTCATGCTAGCCACAGTATAGGGTGAAATGAACCTTTCATTTATGTCTTAAAATAGTTGACTTTTGGCAATTATGATAGCATTTACTAATGGATAATATCATAAAAGGCAGAGAGCCTTATTATTAGAAAACCCATGCATCTAGTCCAAGTGCCTACTTGGGCATGCGGCACCAAAAATTATTCAAATATAATAAAATGTGAAGCGTTTTTGGGAAGGAAATGCCTTGAAAATTTTTAACTTAGCTAGGGTCTTATATTTATAGGTATATAATGAGTACATTACATCTTATGGTACAAAATATTACATGGTATACTTAAGTTATTTGAAATTGAGACTAATAATTATTAACCTGAGAATATTTTTTATTCATTGTTACTCGTATAATTTTGTTTGCATTTACTTGTTCTTGGTTTACTTTATTATGTAAACATATGTTTTAATAGACAATTAAACATTAATTTAAAATAAATGAACAGTAATAAAGGAATTATTGTATGTTATAAAATGTTTTCTAAATTTAAAAAAAAAAAATCCAATATCTATGGATTTTTTTTTTAGAAAATAAACTTTCAATTTTATACTAATTTAAATTACTGCAACATATACACAATTTAAGTACTACTTTCAATAATTTGAATAAGAGAGTATTTAAAAAAATCACTTGAGAAAAAGTGTAAATTAATGTTCAATATATCACACTTGATATAAGAAAATATATCAAGTGTGTCCTTGTTTCCAATACGATGCTCTTCTGTTAGTATGCATTAAACTGGTTTATTAAAACATCTTATTTTTAGCGGAGAGTAAAATTCTTGCTTATGCCCTTCTGCAAATTTTTCTAAAAATATTTGACTTTCAAATTCTGATCAAAAGTTTATTTTTCCTTATATTTTCGTTGACACTTTCAATAAAGATAAGAAGTGTGCATAATTTTTCTTCGGAATAAATATTTGTTTCATTTCCTTTAAAAAAATGTAAACATGGTACAGAGTTTTTTATAAATTCATGTAAAACCCTACTCTGTATTGAAGCTCATATCGAAAATATTCTGAAATGAAAGCAAAATATAAATTATGGTAGTATGAAAAAAATTTAATACTTCGATGTTACAACACAAGAAACATCATTTTGATAAAGTTCTCTGAAGTAAAAATGTGTAAAGGGACAAACATATACAAAAAATAGATGACTTAAAATGTATTTTCATTTTTAACAATGTACATAAGTAATTGTTTTGTAATAAAAAATAAATTAAAATTTCTGCCTAACATAAATATATATAAGGAATTAAAATTTTAAAAACAAAACATAGTTTGTATTCTTTCAGTACAAATTTATTTTCTCTCTCTATCTTTTATGCTCTCAGTAGCCTAGTGTTTATGATACCGACATAGTGGGTGGAGTGTTACGAATTCTAGTTCTGGTGCCACCAAAGATCCCCTTTGCAGATAGCCAATACATGTTAAATCTGTCAAGTCTCAATGTCCTCCTATTGGTGTAGCTTGGAAATTAGGAGCAGTGGCGTAACTGAGAACATTTGATCCCCCCTGCATAGTTAGGTTTTGGGCCAACCAAGTTGGATTTAACAAAAGTACTTGGCGTCAGTTAGGCCTTGGGTCCCCTAGAACCCAACCCTCCCCCAGCGATGTGGGGGTAGCAGGGGTGTACGTTAAGCCACTGATTATGAGAGTTATTTCCCGTTTATTTGTCGTTCTCTTCACTTGACCGAGCCTCAAATCTACGAGGTCCGTTACCAATAACCCTCCCTCATGTTGCCTTATAGTGCAATGTTAATGTAAGTATATATCCGAGGCGCATCCTGAACTGAAATCAGTTATGCAACAGCCCATGAGGACCAAGGTTACTATCTCAGTTTACGTGATCTTAGGAGCTGGAGGGCATATACAAGTATTTCGGTCAAATGGTTAATCTGACGCGAAAAAAATCCAGTTTTAAGTTCCCAAGCAACCGTCCATCCGGTATAGTGGTTAGTAACGCTGACTGCGGTGCCTTAGGAATTATATAGGTTCGAATCTCGGATAATGCATTGATATGTGTGCTGTAATCCTTCTCTTCTTTGTGATGTGTGCTTCATGCTTATTTCTATGTATGTGCCCGTGTTATACTTTGTGGTGCATGGGGTTGTAAATGTTCTCAATAAAAAAAAGTTCCCAAGCAAATTTGGTACTCATTTATCGATACACTGAAAGGAGGAATTACTGAGTCGACCTTGCACAGCCCGGGATTTGAACCTCGAACCTGGGGCGTTGAAGTGCGATACCCAACCTCTAAGCCAATGGGCTTGTACTATATTCTAATGCCTAAATATAATTGCAAACATATTGAAAGTAGTTATCAATTTGAATAATAATTGATTAAATTGCTTTCAGGTTAATAATAACCCTAAAAATAATACTTCAAATAACGTTTCTGAGATGGATCATAAAATGCATCATGTTATTCACTTAACAGTTATCGAATCAATCTTTAGCATCACTTCAGTCTGATATTAAAAAAAAAATATCTGAAAAGAGATACATGATATTAAGCATATACATGTTTAAATAATTACAATATAAATTGATGGTATCCATTTGCTTAAAATTTTGTTTTAATCAGAAAATTAGACAAGTGATACCTCCAAATTATATTTTAATTATCGAAATAGCTTTTTTAGACATATGTGTTAATGCAGTGACAGAATATATTTGCAAATATTTATAGTGTAGAAATGGAATTCGTAAAATGTACATGGAAGAGTCTTTCTGAAATATCAAAATTAGGATTTAATTTATTTTAATAAGAAGGTGTTGACACATTTAACTGTAATATTAACGTATCGTAGTAAATGTGCCAAAAAGAAATGCAAAATTACATCATTTTTCTCCAGACAGCTCGCATGGAAAAATGTGTTTAAAAAAAAATTCTAAGAATATTTTTTCCACAGGAATAAAAATAAACTGACGGAATTCTGAGATGAAAACATAAATTTGACGTATGTGAAAAGTGCTTTCTTGGGCAAAACTACATAGTTTAGGCAATAGGGTTTAAGCCTTAAACTTGGCAGTAAATTTTTATGACCGAAGCTCAGAATGCATGAGCAAATTCCATTTTTAACTTCAGAGAATCCACGAAGAATATAAAAGAAGAAACTGTGTACATAAAGGCAGTAAATATACTCTCGTTTATCAACAAAAAGGTGAGACTTTGTGTACGAAGTTCAGAATTGCGTTGCGATACCAGTGAACTAAGTGAAAACAAGAAAAACTTTTCGATCCATTCATAGAACGTTTACTTTCCTTCTTAAGACAACAAAGTTTCTTCTATGAATTTCGCAGTTTTGTTCTTATACAGCATTTTATTACTATTATGTATAAAATGGGTTTCACTTTTTGAAATAATATTGTAAATGTAAGTATAAATATTATGTGCTCTTAATATTATATTAAGGTTTTAGACGTTATGACAGTTTGTAAATTTACTAATTATTCTCAACAACTTTTAATTAATTTACATGCATATAATTAACTACTTACACGGCGTATTAAAGTATGATGGCGTAAACAATGTTAAAAGAACTAAGATTTCATAAAGAAAACTTTGCACATATTGAGCCTAAGACATATTTTTACTTCCATATATATATATATATATATATATATATATATATATATATATATATATAGTATGCGAATTTATACAATGATATGATTATGCGTGTGTAATATTATAATAATCAATTATTATTTTTCACGATTAGGGAATAATTTTAAAAAAATTATAAGATCGCATAAAATTTGAATAAAATGACTTATGAAACATGTTTTTTCTTATTACTAAAAAAATTAACTAGCATTGGGTAAAAAAGAAAAAAAAACCAATAGTGTTTTTTTTTCTAGTTTCAATCTAACCTATTTTATCCTTTTTGATTTGAAATAAAACGTAATAAGAATGAAAAAATTACTAAATATTAAAAATAAACATTAGTAGTGTATTTTGTAGTGTACATTTACCAAGCGTGACATCTTTGTTATATTTATGCATTCTAAGCTATATCCCTTTTAGCTATGTTTATATCAATTTCCTGAACTCCTTTAAGATTTTGAACTTAACAGGAATTATTAATTTTCTGCATAGTCACATATTATAGTTCGACTAGTTTGATGACATCGTTATTAGTCAATAATGTCATAACTAAACAAACGCACATATTTCATTATTTTAAAATTTTGGTTCAAATATGCAATCAATGACATACTAATCAACTCAGTAAAAATGCATCCGAATCGTATGAAAATCGGTATTTGAAATTTTATGTACCTAAAGCGAAAATTTAACAATAGCTTATATATTGAGTTTTATGTAAGAAAAGCAAATATACAAAAGAGCAGAAAAAAACGCGCTAAATATTTGCTTCACCTCTGGCTGTATAAAAAGTAAAATTATGGCTGAGCATTGAATCGAAGATTTTGAGGATATCTTTCAGCAGGATTGTTTATCAAATAGATTTAATTCAAGAACTAGATCGAGAGAGATATGATACAGGATGTTTGATGATGCTTGTTCAAAAGATTTCAAACATGGTTTATTGAAGAAATATCACAATAGACGAGAAGAACAGATGCAATCAATAAGCAAAGCATTCGGGACGTCTAGGCAATATTTCGTTGAAATGTAAGCCCAGGAATTAAAAAAAGACAGGGTAACACATCCAGGTTTTGAATACCATCAATGTACCACTGTGACATAAGCGTGCCATGGATGCAAGCAAAAGAGACCCGGTTATAAAATGAAATGACCATATACCATAAAATACTATTATTAAAGTGTGTGGTGAATGATAGTTCTTTACCTAGCTTAGATGTAGTCAGACAAGTCTTCAATGGTTTTTGGGCAACCATTTGAAATAGGTCTAATCACTGAAAAATTATTCTACTTCAGTTCATGACATTACAGTATAAATTGGCACGGCCCCACTTCAAACACGCGTATTTGTGTACAACTGAACTGAACTCAGGGGTGCAACAGCCCATGAGGAGCAAGGCCTATTGTGCATATCTCAGTTTACGTGACCTTAGTCTTTAGGGCGAATATACAGATGTTTTTTTTTTTCGATCAAGTGGTCAGACTGACGTGAAACCACCAGTATTCAGTTCTCAAATAAGTTTGGTAATTTATCGACCCACTGAAGAGATGAAAGGCTGATTCGAAATTGCCCCTCCCAGGAATTGTCCCCCGGACCAGTGGCGTGGAAGTGTGATATACTACCAGTGAACCACTGGGCTTTAGTTGTGTACAATGGTCAAGAGAAATAGGTGAAATCAATGCCGTTACCAGTTTGCCGCATGGCTTATTGATGAGCATAGTAGTCATTGTTGCAACAGTTATACGTCGTCTATAAGTGTTTTGATTTCCAAACGAATGAATGTTTTGTTTTCTCATTTAGTCGTCATTTTTGGTCGATTATTACGTTCTTGACACTCTATACTCGAGATCATCAACCAGTGGTTCAAGAATAACTTTTAATGGTTAGCAGAAGAATGGACTAAATCCATGTGACGTAATAGTCACATGCTAACTGAGCCACGAGTTTTCGGTCAATCAGTTCATTAATTAATACTACGTCATAATTATATCACAAATATAATCACGCGCTTCCAGTCAATTAGTTCATGAGCTTCATTGTTGCCAACTTTTGCTTTATGCCGGAACTTTCGTTTAGAAAGTACATATTTGTCACCGATATAATAATGCTATATAAACTTTACAAGTTAAACAACTAGTATGTTCATTTTTAATTAATGGGGAAACACGTGATTGCCGTTATCATGTGACCATCATGAATTTAGTCAATTGGGTTATTAGTTATATTTTTATTAAGATCCGATTTTAAAAATAGCGCGTAACACAACATATTTTAAAAATATGTGATATACTTCTTTTAAAAAAAATTGTACTACTCTTCATGAAATTCCTCTGTGGTTAGGCGAATGTTAAGCTAATTTTACATATTTATCTAGTTACATTTAAAAGTGAGAGTTGGCAACAATAGAAAAGTTGGCAGAAAAACACTTCATTTTGTCGTCATTACTTGAAGTTGATTTTCGGTGACATGTAAATATCAAAAAATGCTTAAATAAATGACAGTGTAGCTACGTGATCCTCAAAATATAAAATTAGGCATTTAGTAGTCACCGCTACTCTATACTATTTTCGTGGAAGATATCCTCACTCTGGTTCAAACGTCGAACGACCTTGTGATGCTACCACTCTGCTTCATTTGTTTAATTTTACATTCTCTCTAAGAGATGACATTCCCTTTACTGCTCCACCTGTGAAGCATTGATGTAATGCTCATGAGTCGAAGAGGCCTTTCTCCCCTGAAGCCATGTCATAACTTTGAAATGCCATCCATTTCTTGCCAGAAACAATCACACCGTTTCTGTGGGTTTGTGCTTGAGCTATTTAGACATTGATAGCTAGGATTAATCAATTACGCCAACGTTTCTCAAAATGTGGAGTACGCCTACTTTAGGGGAAGTGATGACTCTACGAGGAGGGCGCGAGCATAATGAAAAGTCAAAAACAAAAGATTATTTTTAAAAAATTATAAATTTACTGAAAGTAAATAAACAAAATACATTCTGACATAATATAAAAAATTAAATACACATTTACACTGATATATTATACTTTTAAATGTATCAATGCTACACAATGCATTTTATTATTAATTTAATAATACTAAGTTAAGAACAAGTTTTATAATTACCAGTGACCCCATGGGATTGTAATGCATAAAATTATATACAAAAATTAACACTTGTCTTTATAATTTGTGTGGTTTTAATTAATTCCTTAGCTGTGCTGATTAAAAGTTATGCCCTTCACTACCCAATGCCAGCAACCGTTTTCATCGTAGGCATGAGTATAGGATGTATAGGGAGGGGGGTGGGGGAAGGGGGTTAAGAAAAGGAATGAAAGTAAGCAAATAAATAAATTCTTCACAAACACTGTCAATGTCCTTTTATTTCATTCCAACACTTTTGGTATAATTTTATGGATAGCAATACAGAAAGAAGATCGTATTTCGGAAAGACGTATATATACGTCACATGGAATGAGCTAGACGTTTATATACACCGGCTGTACTTAAGAGATTAAGGTCGTATCGTAGTTTTAGCGTCTAAGTATAGTATTATTGAATGAGGGGGGGGGGCAATGAAAATCATGATTGAATATTGGGTCGCGAGTATTGAAGATTTTAGAAGCACTGGATTACGCATTCTTTGATGATGTATGTGCAACACAATTTCCTCCCAGTCGAATAATTCCTTCCTGTCGCATTGATTTTATGCTAAAAAATGCATATTTAAAATGATTTGTAATATTTATCATGAAACGTGAATATTCGTAGTAATTTAAAATTATGCAATTAAAAACAATACATATTTGTTATTGGAATAGTCAAATTATGACTGATGCATTATTATTAAAGTTCAAAAGAAAACAGTTACAAAAAATTAAATAAGAAACATTTTATACAGAGGAAATACTGAATTTATTTTATTTTTTTAATTATTTTTGCTTTTTTGACATTGACAATTATTTATTTTTTTTTTTTTTTTTTTTTTCTTTTTAATAGTAAATTTTGGATTAAATTATTTACAAGAAAATAATTCAGTATAAAGGTTTATTTGCTTTAAATCTCCTATTTTTCAGAGAGAGTTAAAAAATTCTCAAGTGAATTACTACATCCACTATAAACTTTATGCCGCAGTGATTCACTTAGAAAAGGCCATCCTCATATTTAGCGATAAAGCACGTATTTTATTAAAATGAAGTATTTATGCAGAAAAGAATAAAATGTATGCTCTAGCTTATTTAATCTTTGAATATTTTATTATGTATGCATAGAGCGCTGTCAACAATTTTCAAAACATTTTCTAGTAAACATTATCTAAAGCCATCTTTTTAAGTCTTTAAACATCTTCCCAAAGCGTTTAAAATTTTTTTATATTTTTTTTTTTTTTTTTAGTATTTTTTGCCTATAAACTCAAGCGCCAATAAAGATGAGACATCCCAATGGACAATTCTTTTAACAATGCTTTTCATGTCGTACATCATGAATAGTTACATGGGTAGTGGAAAAAAATAAAACGAAATATACGAGAGGGAAACGCAGTTATCTTCTT
>BMAV01017397.1:50421-82355 GCA_019973955.1 Trichonephila inaurata madagascariensis | reverse complement strand
AAAAAAATAAAACGAAATATACGAGAGGGAAACGCAGTTATCTTCTTGAACTATCTAAAACGTCGGACATAAATAATCTATATATTGTCCAGGACTCTAGTACAAAGATGTTTCATCATATTTTCCCAACAGACATAAGATCAATAGTGTGGATGGTGTGGGGAGTCGAAAGAAAGTTTGTGGCTCTTGTGGAGAAAGTCTTGACAACTTTTGACAAGAAAGGAGACACGACGGTCTATGTTTTATTCAAGACAGCAATAAAGCTCTGAAATCCTTCTTAGGAAGACTGCTATGTTAGCAAATAACTCTAGTGATTTCTTAGAAGAAATTGAAAGCTTGCAAGAAATTGGCTTTTTGTAGGAAGTAACTTTTGCTTAATTGCAGTTTTTGAGCTTAGAGGTGGGAATTAAATTAATCTTCCTTTTTTTTTTAAATTTATATTCCGAAGGATTTATAAAAATTATTAATTTTTGTGGTATAAAGAAGGTAAAAATATTTTAAGTGAAAACCTGAAAAAAAAATTCCTATGACATAAACTAATAATAGCAGAAATGAAAGAAAAATATTTATAAATAAAACACAAATAGAAAATTGTGTGCATGCTTTTAAAATACATCAAGAGCGTCAATATCCTTTGACACTATTGAAAAAAATCATTGATTTCAATTGCAACAACTAATGTTCTGAATATTTCTCATTTTTTGATATGCATATTTATAAGGGCTTTAATTAAAATAATAAACGTATTTCTCGGATTTCAAATGCCGAAGCCCGAAATATTTGCATTTTTTGAAAAAAAAAAAAAAGACTTACTAGGAAATTGCTTTAATACAAATTGTATTCACATAAGAGTTGATATAATTAGATATCATTTGCATTGCTAACACATGTTTAACAGATATATTTTTATAAAACAGTAACCTAGATTGACAACATCCACAGAAATGTACACATCTCTACTAAATTGCATGGTTGCAATCGGGCCTCTTTTTTGACTGTTTTGAATGAATGTTTATTAACAGCACACTTTGGAGAAACAAGGGAGATTTTGCAATGGGTCTGGAAAATTTCAGCCACGGTCAAGCGATGAGAACTGCACATGGACTGGTACCGAACGTTTCAAACTGCCACACGGCAGTAACAGAAGGACTTTGAGCTTCTCAATGAAATAACGTGCATCAGCTTTTTCACTTGGCGGGATTCTGTGGCATCAGGACTCAAAACCGCATATGTATATCTGCTATGTGTTGACAACTATTTCTTGAAATGGAAATTTTATATCTTATGAACATGTGTGTCCATTATTTAAAATTTAAATTAAACCTTCAAATAAGTGTACTATTCTGTTCCAAAATTCACATCTAAAAATTTTGAGGCAAATAAAAATATATTTCTGATTGTTGACTGAAATTGGAGAGCAAATGGAATTTTAGTTGTTTTTAGATTTCGATATCAAATTTGGTTGAATTCATTCTTCATGTTAAATAATGTCAAGATTTCTTTGAGGAAGACAAAGATTGGTAGTTACGTTTTGAAATTCAACTTGGCAACCCTTTAAAAAAAGATGAGAGTGTGCAGGGTCTGTAGTCACACCTGACATGATAATTGCACACACGAGCATTTTAGTAACGGAGAATACATTTTTTGGAAATGATTTTAATAAATCATATTTTTTAATGTTGCACAATACGTGGTTAATTTGGTCAAATTATTCAATTTGCTTTCGGTAAAGACAGTTGAAGTGACATCTTATATTTGAATTTCACATTAAAAATGCCATACAGATATATCAAACAGTTTATGATATTTTCATAGTTTCTTTTTATATATTTCAGAAATTAATGCTAAAATATGTATGGTCAATGTGTATTAAATAGAACGAATACAATGTCCATAATATGAAAGAATATATATATACATGAAAGAAATGCAAAGAAACTACTGTAAGTTATATTGAAATATTACATAATGTGGACACTTTGCTATAATATATAAAATAATTTGAGACATTGTAGAATTCTATGACTTTTGTCTATTCTAAAAAGGAATGGGTATTACCGTTTTCTTCTAAATATATTCTTTAGAACAATGTAAATACAAACAAATGAGGAGCAGTAAATATATCTCCTCATTTTTATTTAATACACAAATTCATAGACAATTTATAAAATTAACTATTTAAAAATTTTTTTCTCTTTCTTAATTTTTTATGGAATCAATTTACCTTTTCATGCACTGTGAATCTAACTATAATACATTGGCATGTTATTATTTATTCATTCACACCAATTTTGTTTAGATAATATTTTTGATTTACAAATAAAAATACACATTTTTTTTTTACTATCCGGTATCAAAAATACAGTATTCACATCATTTTAGGTATAATAGATCTGCCCAGAGCATTTTTCAGCGTAATAGAAAAAAAAATAAACAAAAATAAATTAACATAGAAGCACATATATATCATTTTTCATAGATTTATTTTTTCCAAACTCAAGAAAAATTGTTTTTAATATCATCTGCGGATTTCTTAATCTTGGATAATATTGAATAATATTGTAAACTACTGGAATTAATATGTGCATTTATATGGACACTTTACAGTCCAAGTTAATCTGTGCTATTAATTCTTTAATTTTTGAAATCATATAATCATCCATATTTAATTTCTGTAATCTTTTCGTGTTCTTTATTCTACTTTATCTACTTAAATCATTAGGAGAGAGCGAATATTTACGTCGTCCTATTCAGCTACTTTAGGGCTTTTGGCGACGAACCTCGTAATGTTGAACCATGTTCAAGTGACGAGGATGAAAACTGAGCTTAAAAATAATTGAAATCTAAAGCAATTATTATGTGTATGGAATTTAAATAGATTTTTAAAACTATTTTTCATGATTGATTTGATTTTAAACTTGTAAAACTGTTATGACAATAATCTAACAATATTAAGATATTTCAGAATTAATTCATTAATTGTAAACTATCCATGTTCATTTAATATGGCTATTTATTTAGATATTATGATGTTTTTAATCAGGAATAAAAACACCTTGTTTGAATCTTGAAATGATGAAATATTTGTAATACAAATGTATTTCTAAAGTAATGGTACTAATATTCGAACGCAATAATCCAAAACAATTTTAAATATTTTCATTATGTAATGTAGGAAGCGTTAAATTATCATTTATTAAAATTAGCTAATTCACAACATTCCTGTCTCTGCAGGAGGAAATGTTAAGCGATCTATATTGTAACACCTAATTTATAGCAAGAATTGTACTGAAAACCCTAATATTCGTTACTTTTAAATATGCTATTAAGTGCATTACATATAATTAAAAAAATGTTTTTCTCTTGGCTTGTTATATAAATTAGTTTATTTCGATCACTTTATAATTTTTTTAGAACACAGAAACCTTATTTAAAGAAAAATAGGTTCATTTTGTTTTTCGTCAATGTGGGTACTTTTAGCAAGTCCTTTTTGTGATTTATCGAATGGAAAAATTCATTTCTAAATGAGTTCTTTACATTGGGTAGTTGTATAAATGCATTTTAAGTAGATTTCGTTCTGCTAGTTTAGCGAACATCATCATTAATTCATCTTGTCAAATTTTAGCATTCACTCTCATTTTACTGGCTATGTAACCTTTAAAGTTCGAATATATTAAGCCTAAAACAATTTACAAAGCTGTTCAACTTTTATTTTTGTATATTTTTTCCTGGAAAAGCGCTGATAATTCTGCAATTCGTGTATCCACGCACGCATTGCAAGAAAATCGAAAAAGCAAAATAAAAAGCCTTCTTCCGAAATACAGATACGACTTAGTGGAATAACTCTTTTGGAATATTTTGCATAAAGACTTGTATTTCAGACACAATTTCAATTGCCGAAAACAAACACGAAAAATATTTCTGTGTCTCTGAACTAAAACACAGTGAATTTCGGCGATCGCCTTACATATGTAATGAGCTTTAGGAATAAGAAAAGTGTTTTCCTACTCCTATTTTTCAAGTTTTCTTCCTCCAATTTGCATTTATTTATGAGAGTCAGAACTCACGTAGAATGCTAAAAGGGTCACTTACGAATTCAGGGATAATTTCTTCGAAAACAAAGCCAGCATCAATGATATTGAAAACAAGAAAACGTGAGCGTGAAATATAAGCAAGAAAATAGTTTATATATTATCTTAATATAATACACATCAAATTAAATTTGTAAATACGTATAAATAAGAGATGAAACTAATTTATTTATGCTCAAATATAACTATAAATTATCTGTTGGAATACCAGTTTCAAATATACATATATAATTTTTTTAAAAACAATATAAATTAAATATATTTATTTGCTATATTTATTTATAATTTCTTTTTGTCTGTGAAGAATATACGAACTTTTTTTGAATTTTATTAATATATATCGTATGATTTTATATATTGATTGCACGTGAATTTCTTAAAACCAGTTTACTTGTTCTTGTAGTTCTAAAGTGGGGTAGGCCGGGGTAAGTTTTGAAAACTTGATGTTTTTTAAATGCATGAAAAAAGAATGACATGTTATCAAAACGTAACTATTTTCATGAAAACTACTTCTATAATAATTATTTTGTCTAACCTAGCTAGAACTTATTCTAGAAGCCCTGAACATGGAATTTTGAGATATTCACTTATTTTTCAGAATTATAATCAATGGAAATTACAACCAGTGTTTTTTGTTAAAATTTCTCTATTTTTCTATATTAAAATATGAATAAATAAGTTTCTGAATGACATATTTAAAAAAATCCTTGTTCAAGTTCTGTATAAAAGTCTTAGATATACACAGGTGAAATATTATCATTCTCGAAGCATTTTCCGTAAAAAAGAAAATGTTTGCAATATATACCATTTTTTCTTCATCCTTTTGCCAACAAAATTGCATTTAAAAAACTTTTTATCGTAAGAATTTTACTAAAATAACTTTATATGAGAATTATAATTTACCTGATACTGGATATTATAAAAATATTCATTTACGGGATTTTTCAAAATCATGGTTTCGAACAATGTCAGTCACCTGAAACCAATAAGGTTACTAACACTTCATCTATTTCAGAGATTCCCAAAGTGATCTACTTGTATATCGACCCCTAGGGTTCTATGATAACTTGCAAGGGGTCCACTACAGTGAAAAATTAATTTAGTGGGCAATGAGGTGTGAATGGAGGCCTACGATAATGTCCCTCGTTTAACCAGATCGTGACGTTAATTTTAAAAGAAAATGTAATCAAATGGAAGCGAGATTTTATGTATTTAACAGAGTTATTGACTAAATTTAACGATGTTTAATTGGTTCACGAGGTAACGAAATAAGTTTTACTGAAACAAGGACCATCATTTCAGCGTTTCTTGCCAGAATCAAGCTAAGGAAATGTAATATTGGACGTTGCAAAATTTTCCAGTGTTTCAACTTTCACAAACAATCTGCCAGGAAAATGACATTTTTAACCTACGTCAGGAATGGTGAACCAATGGCACGTGTGCCATTAATGGCACACGCGGCAATATTTAGGCACGCCACCTATCAAAACAATTTCCATTTTAATTAAAAATAACAAAGTTCATTATGAAGAATTACAAACACGTGTGATAGGTTGCAGTTTTCAGCGTGAATTTCTCAGTTCAAAGAATTATCGTAAGCTCTCAAGTTTTTTATGTATCCTGATGTGACTTTATTTAATAAACTCTCCCAATTCCATTAGATATAAATTGAAAACTTTGAAATACAACTGTGATTGATTTCCAGTCTAGTTCGATATGGATTCAAAAGTGTGTTGAAAAAAGGGAAAGTTGGAATTGATTAAAGCAGAAAGATTAACAAGCAATATAAGTAAAAATGCGAGTAATGAAATTTTGAAAACTTGGAATTTGATTCCTGATACATTTAGCTGTTTGAAGAAACTGGTTCATGCTATTTTAACCACATTTTCATATACCTATTCCTGCGAGTCTTTATTTGCAGAGATGAATAACATTAAATACTCACTTAGAATCCGTTTGGCAGATGACTCCAATTCATATTGCATTCTGCTAAAAGTAACAACTAATCTCAGCTAATATAATTTATTTTCCATCTAATCTGCCACAACAGTATCCACAATATTGCTACTTTAATTAAAATTAAACGTATAAATAAAACACTTACTACTATACAGTGGAAAATGTATTTTTTTGTAGTAAAAAAAAAGAGTTTTGAGTTGTTAGTATTTAGTTTCATTATTTTCTCAATAATCACTTGTCAAAATTATTTGAAGGCATGTCTATCCCTCTTTAAAAGTTTCTTAAAGAAAAAAATGGCACGTTGATCCACAAAAGTTCATCATCCATAAGGGCATTTAAATGATTAACGTAGGTCCTACGTTAAACATTTAAATGCCATTTAGTCAGATTTTTAAACTAGATTTGAGAATGTTTTACCTATGTTGAACACCGCAGTAGGTAATGAATTCATATGGTCACTTTGAAAAAAAGTAACAAATATTATATTACAAGAGGAACTGATCGGGGAATAGACAGTAAGGGAGATCTTACATTAAAGTTTAGAAACGAATATCAGCAAATTTGACTTTCAGAAGACATGCCTGTTATTTATACCGCATTATGGAGTATTGCGAGAAATATTTTAGTTGTTTTTCCTGTTGAGAATAAGTTGCAAATCTACAAATAAAAAAAAAGAAAGAAAAAGATCTACCACTGATAATGAATGAGATTTAGAGTTAAATCTGACAAGATTGATGCCAAATGTTGAAAATTTTTAATTTAAGCACCAAATTTGTTTCTTCCATTATAAACATTTGTTTGTTTTGATCAGTTATTTTACGCATTAATTAAATTTTAATTTAATTATGTGTGTTTATTAAATTTTAAACACTATACTCCAGTTACAAAAATGTTCCTCTTTGAGGCAAAAAGTTTTAGGAGCGTCATGGATCAGCGTCATTTTTTAGAATAGGTCATGAATGTACAAAAAGAAGCAAAGAATAATAGAGCATTATGCATAGTTAATAAAATACAGGATAGATATACCGATTGCATTTCGTCTTTAATTTCCACCATTAAATTTAAACTATATAAACAACAATTGAAATCTACATTTATTTGATTCGAAAATCTTAGAACCGTATTATCAATCGAATATATCTAGTCAAATTGATTTCATTTCATAATTTCAATATGCTCAGATTACTCAAGGAGAGACCTTTTAGAATAATATGCTTCTAAATTTCCAGTTCATAGCCAATAACTTGAAATTACACGTAGTCAATGAACAAAGCCAGAATAACTTAAATGTGATTTGAATCACGGTACAATTATGCTCTAAATCTATCGAAATTTAATTCCATTAAATGCAACATACCTTCACTTTACTCTGTTCTGTGTATAACATACATTCTAGATTCTTCAAGCATGAGATTCATGTAATCTCAGTTTCTACTGAATAACTTCACTGATTTAGTGACTGATTAACTGTTCTCGAAATTACATGTTGTTATACTGAATAATTTCCAGTCGCAACTTCTGAAAGGTATGTTTCAATAACTTGAATGATAATTATTGAAATATATGTTTCCTTTAGATGTTGTTACGTATTTAGCTCAAGAATATTTAATACGTAATAAACTTTTCAATATTGCGTTTACTTGTCCTACGTTTCATAAATATTGTATAGATAATACATATTGGTATTACGGTTTAGAAACAGGAATTATGTTATATCTTGAAGTCAAGTGTACTTTTAATTAAAATAGTAATATATTTTTTTAAAAAAAATTACTTTGAATAAAGTGAATTTTTATAAAAATAATTTATATAATTTAAAACTGATAACGTTAGTATAAAATCAAATTTGGTCCAAGATTTATGTAAGAAATATACAATACTTAGCTCCCGTAATTTAATAATGTGAAGAATTTCTTAAAAATTATTTTAAATAATATTTAGTCATATTGCAAAAAATTAACATACATTAATAAGCTTTTAAAACGATTCCTGACATATGATGAAATATTTTGCAAATGTCTAATTTATCAATAAGACAGTATAAGATTAATTTTTCATAAAATACATAGAATTACGTTATAATTAAAAAAATAATACTAATTATCTAAACGTACTTTTGGATGATTTGTAAATCTAATTCATTTATGATTAAAAAATAAATACATGTAAAATCATGAATGCACATCAGATAAAAATTTCAAAACCTCATTTACAAGCCGGATCAAAAAAGATTTTCCACACATGTTTTTCAATGAATAAGTTTCGACATAGTAACATTTTTAATTGTATCTTCAAAGTTGCGTCGGGTTTTTTTTTTCCTTATTTCAGCAATAAGGAACTTAATTTACAAGTTATTTGTTGATATTAATTGAATAGTGACTTGAAGCTAATAATTCAATTAAAATGACGTATTTTTTTTTACAATGCAAGGACACTTTGGGGAAAAGTTTATATAATGCAGCTTAAGGTATCCGACTACGTTCGGAACCGTGATTTTAAAAAAGCGCATAAATGGATAATTTCCATGATATTTAGTGTCACTTAGAGTAGAATACATGTATAAAATTGTTTTAAGGACATTTTGACTAGAAAAAATTATTTAACTACAATATTTCGGCAAAAAATTAACTTAGAATAACCTTTTCTCAGAATGTTTTTCTTTTGTGAAAAATGCTTCTATTATAATAATATTTTGCCTGTAAATAGCTCAACTATGATTTTTGAAAAATTCACATTTTTTTCAGAGTTACAACCAATTGAAATAATAATCGGCGTTTTTTCTTAAAATTTCTCCCCTCTGTTGTCGCAAAACATTGATAAACCCACTTCTAAGTTATATATTTCAAAAATTCTGGCTGAGCCTCTGTACAGAGGTCTGAGCTACATACCGGCAAAATATTATTATAATAGAAGCATTTTTAACAAAAGGAGAATATTTTGAAAATGGGTCATTCTATGTTCATTTTTTGTCCAAATATTGTACTTAATTAATTTTTTATTGTAATACTATTCTTAAAATATTTTTATATAATTTTCTAATCTAAGTGACACTAACCATCATAAATATTATCCATTTACACGCTTTTGTAAAACCATGGTTCCAAACGTAGTCGAATACCTTAACACTAGAGCGTCCGTCAGTGTCGATTGGACACCGAAACATGTTTAATTTGTTCTTTCCGTATTTTTACACGGAATTTGAAAACCTTTCGTGACTTTTAATCATTTTCCATAGTGATTACACATAAAATGTTCTGTGGTTCTAGTTTAATTAGGAGAGACTTTATAACTCCTAGAACGTCTGCTCTAATGTCGTTTCAACAAATAAGCAATTTATTATTATAAATAACTGTCGTTCAACAAAATATAGTTTACTAAGTAGATACAATTAGTAAAAAAAAAAACTTCCGGAAGCTGTAATGCACATTTATTTGACCTTTTGACCTTGAATGCAGTGTAATTGGGTTTACAGCGGAAATGAGTCAGCTATACTAAAATCATTGCGTCTAAGTGTTTCGTTACATAGCATTTACTTATCTGCTCTTAAAAAAAATCACTCGATTTTCGAACCTTGTGCAGCGCAAGCATTTTGAAACGATGACTCGTAGAAAAGATTTAAGCTCTGATGAAGTTGCCAATTTGTTTCGATAGCTTTCTAAAAAGAGATCTGACGATGGAGGGCTGTGTGTCTTGCTCCAATTTAGATTGCGATGAAGACATAAGATTAAGTAAAAGTGATTGCGAAGAATCTGAAGAAAAGGCAGATGTAATTTTAATGTTCCACTAAATCATGAAATATATGTCACTAGGGATGGTACAGAATAGATACAGCATAATGGTAATGTTCCTACCAGATTTGTGACTTGAAATGTGTTTTGCGACAAAACCAACAAGCTTCGCGAAGCAAACAGTCAGCGTCAGTTTTTTTATGATATAAAAGGGCATAATATATGATAATGACATAGAAAACAAATTAAAAGTCTTAAAACTAAAGCCTACTGAACAGGAGTCTTGCAATTATTTAATTATTACAATTATTTTATGTGTTTTTTTCGCGGTGTTGAAACGACACAGGGAGACGTTTAAGGGAAATCGAAATCCTTGACGTTATAGTGTTAAAACACGTTTCATAAAAATGCATTACACATTAACTCTAATTGAAGTCATTGAGCTTCAAGAGCTATTGCTGTAATTTTAAACCTCAATGGGTTTCACTCACGGTAGAATAGACACATTATGTGGAAGCCGAATAGTTCTCTAAAAAGTTTGTCAAAATATATGAAATGTGAATTTTATTCGTGTGGATGACTTATAAACTGCCATTAGAGAGTTTCTAGGGCATTAATTGAACATTTAGTCGTGTTTCATTTATTGGAACTGTTTTATAAGTTACAATATAACAAAAGTGTAATACTAAATATCGTTTTTCAAGGTATTTTGCAAATTGTTGATTTAATTATAAGCAATTATCAAAGGTGGAATTCCAGAAAACGTATTTATCGATTAGTTAATCAGTGTAGTATTTTGGTAACTCATAAGCACGCACATACATACAAATGTATATGCAGTGTGCCTGTTTAATTCCGTTTTCACTCCAATAATTTATAAAGGACAAGTGCTTTTGTCGTCAAAGGGAGGTCTAGATAAATGTAGTTTACATGAGCTACACTAACAAATATGTTAACAGCGCCACCTGGGGGAGATATTCGGAGTTAGTGTTCTTTTTTAGAAAGTAGTACAAGATACATGAAAAAAATCAATTACAGTATTGCCTAGCATCATCGATTTATCATTAAAAACATTTTTTAAAAAAACACCTTGATCTCAAACACAAATGAAAAACACAAAATACACATATGGCTGATAGCACTGAACAAAACTTCACTTTCCGTAAATGAGGGTCATCTACTTCCCATGCTCAAAATGGTATCTTTTGCATTTCCCGCTGCACTTCCTTCAACTTGGCATGTGACACACTGCCACAAGCATCCATTGTATGGTTTCGAAGTTCTCGCAATAATGATGGATGGGTTATATCAACTCTTTCTTTGATGTGTGTAATCACAGAAAAGTTCCAATGGGAGCAGGTCAGATAACCATGCTGGTCATTCAACGAGCCATCATATCTAATTATTTGCTGCTGGAGTGTGTCTCGAAAAATCTGTGTGACACGTGATGCTACGTATGGTGAAGTCTCGTCGTGTTGGAAGCATACATTCCAGAGATCACTGAAAAATGGAATAGCACTTATTTCAGTAAAGACAAGCACCGAGATCACGTTAAGGGTCACTCGTAAAACACCGAACCAATTAGTCATTTTTTGAACATTCCACACCGGACATTTATCAACCAACGGACTTGATGTCGAGCTTCGGCAGTGCACCTAAGATTATTCAAGGACCATAAATTAATATTTTGGTTTTTGTGAAAAGTATTACGCGCAAAGCATGCCTAATCCATACATATGATGTGGGTTTCTGAAGGAGGCTCACGAGTGGGACATTTACCCTTTTCTTCCGTGTTATTTTGAGTTTCGGAGTTAAGAACCAAATAAATATGCCCTGTAAACCTTTTATTTTTAAGGTTTCCGACTATCCTAAAATCATGATTTTTTCAAAAATTAAGAAATTTGTTTTATGATTTTATTTTATAGACCATCTTATTAGCTTAATAAAAATACCAAGCTTTTTGTTTTCCATTCACTAGAACAAAAACTACAAGTTTTTTAACTAAGGAAGGTGCCATAACTTTACACAAGATGTCAAACTTTAAAATGCGTTTTACTCGAAATGTGTTTTTTTTTTTCGAAAAAAACTCAAACGCGGACAGCGATTGCTCAAAAAGTTTTGAAAATAATTTAATGAATCTTTTTGTAAATGTTTTGTATAACAGTAGAAGTGTTTTGTTCTTCACATTTATCAATCACTGTATTATTTAAAAATTTACAGTCCTTTATGTGAATATAATCACTGTTTTTTTAAGTAATTTCATATAGTCACTAAGGTAGAGGGCACTAGTTTTTGTAAAAATTAAAATATCTATTATCCTGAAGGACATTTCAAACAGGAATAACAAAGTAACACATTAAAATTAAAAAAATTGAGAATTTGAACATTTTTTGTACAGATCGGGCCCCGTTTATGTAATTTTTTGTACATTTTTACCAGTTTTTTTCCCATTTTAATAATAATAATTTTTTTTCTGTTTTCAATTCAACGATTTTTTGCTTAAAATATACTAAATAAACCAAAAAATCACAAAAAAATCCCCATATCTTCATTTTTTCCAAAAACGATTTGTCGCAAGTATAGTCGGATACCTTAACATTACTCTACTGAAAGTGACTTATTTTACTAAATCAATGATGCTGAACATTTATGTAATTGAATTTTTCTATGTATATGATTTTAAATAAGAACGACGAATCTATCTTTCATGTGTTGTTGTTAGCTGATTATTTTTGTTCAGTGTATTACAACTTTACTACACCTAGACCTCACTTTTATGACAAAAGATCTTACTGATTCAAAATTATTGCGGTAGCAATGTACTTCAGCGAGAACACTGTATCTATCAAATACTAATACTTTTTTGAACGAAAAATGCCACCCTTAAAACTAAAATTTCTTTGCTAGATTTCCTAAAAAAATATGTTTTTTATTCGAAAAAAATAGTTTTTCTAATAACACTAATGGCTTTATAAAAATAGTATAAGCTAAAAATTTTTTAAAATTTTATATTGTAAATATTTATATATATTTGTTATCATATATTCACTTTCAGGTATTGATAAAAAAACTATTTTAACTTCTTTGTTTTTTAAATTGTATTTAACTTCAAAATTAACTCTACACTAAAAATATTACTCATTGTAAAAATATCGTGACAATAGAATAAATATTAATAATTTTTTCATTATTACTTAAAAATTGATAACACAATAAGAAATAATTGCACAAGTATTATCGTAAAAAAATAACAAATGATATCATATACTAGTATACTAGTACAAGATAAATATTTTGTAGAAGTGACCTGATATTTAATTATATATTCAATACATAAAACAACTTTATTCTCAATGACTTTGAAATACAGAAAGTATTTGCATTTTATTTCGAAATAATATAACTGATAATTTAAATCGACAATACGTTTATATTTTGGTTGAAGGATTTTCCATTGAGAAAATCTATTCATCTAATTAATGTTTGCGGTGTTAAAAAAAAGTGCATTTCTTTCTTTTTTTAATCACAAAAATGGTAGAAATATTACTTTAGAATATTTTATTTTTCCAACAAACTTTCATAAACACATGATTTTCTCTTTTTTTTTCATTCCTCAACACAAAAAAAAACAAAAAAAACTTACTTAAAAGACGTTTCACAAAAATTTCTATTTGAATTCTGACTATTTCTAAAAGTAAAACCTTCAAATTCTAAGCGTTATATCATTTGAAAAAAAAAATTGCAAAATGCTTCATTAAACTTCCTTTAAACATTTTCGTTCTTCTGAAATTTCTTTTAATATTAGAGTAATTCTCATTGGTAAAAAGAGGCCACTGGGATATTTAGAAGCGGCCTCTTTTAATTGTAGTTAATTTAAAAGGATTTTTCCCAAGGAGAGAAAAATGAACTACAAAATATCTAATTCAATAAAATAACTTTAATTAAATTAACTGTAATTATAGTCAGCTCACACACACACAAAAATGTTCTTAATGCCAAGTTAGAAGGGAAGTTTCTCTTTTTAGAGATAAAATTAACAACGGAAGAATGTGTGAAAAAAAACCTAATTTCGTTATTTTTAATTATTTGACTTAATGAATCTGAAAAAAACCGTAATTTAATTAAAGCTTTAATTAGATTTTGCTGGCGGGTGTACATATAAATTAAATATATTTCATTTGCTTTTTTGTTACTTCCCCCCAGTTAAAATTTCATTTGTTTGTTAAAGTTGAATGTGATTAGACACAGCAGAAATAACATAATGTATTTCTTAGCCTAGGCCAAGAGAATAAATGGATGTTGCTCTTTTTTGTTTTACTGCATAATAAATTAAATCTTAGACGTAAATTGTCTCAACTATTAATAATTAGTTATAACTTGTTTTCTTGGAGCCTTCAACATTGTATCAAAGTTAATTTGCATTCTTAATCCCCGTAATTAATAATAATTGGAATGTACCGTTATAGAAAAGTTCTTTGAACACATAGCAATTATTCAAGAGATATGTAACTGAAAGTAATAGTTTTTCGCTTAACAGAATTTTTTGCTCTTTTTTATGCACTTCCTCACGGATGCACGGTAATATGAATAATTAATTATCTGTAAATTTAATTATTCTGGTTTTTCCATATGATATATTTAAATATATCTCTAAAAATAATATACGACATATATATTTATTAAAAAGGAAGGAAATATATAATAGTTCAAAAGTATTTGTAATGCACTATATGTCCTATTTTCCTAGAGAAGCTGACAATATGCTTTAAATAATGTGTAATTAAATCTATTTTATTTTATGCACATTTATATAAAAAAAATTACGTTATTTATTTAATATATTCTTAAATAACTTCTAAAGAATATGCAGAGAAAAGTATTTTACACATAAAATTAAATTAAAGATATCGTATACTGTCTATAGAAGAACATTATATAATTTGGCAGCGCAGACAAAATATTTTTCGCATTAAATTAAATTTAAAGTATGTTATACTCTCTACAGGAAAGCAATATATAAATTTGGCAGAACATACAACGAATTTTAGTATTATAAAATCAATACATCTTTGTGGATCTCTTAATTGATAAATCTGGTATGTTCTTAATCCTAAAATCATCTGAATATATTCTGTATAACAATTAAATATATTCATAGTAAAAAGTTCTACTCTTTTTAAGGTTTAGTCCCATACAAGTAATTTAAATTTCAAACATATTAATATATCGTTCTGGTAAGCGGCATTGCCTTTTTCACACATGACTCTAAGCATTATAATCATAAACATTTATCTAACTACCGTAACAGCTGAAGTGTGGAAAGTGCGAAAGAAGTCAAGTTGAATCCACCACAAATTGATTTGTCTTGGGATTCTCAAGATATTTTCTGCAGTAAAGATATACCCATGGGACGCTAAAGACGTAAGAAAAAAACCCTCGAGACCTCACGGCACGCATGAGAATGAAAATTCTTATTTTCCGAAGATAAGACTTTCAAGACAAGCCATGAATCTTGTGGAACAAAGGCCTTAGTATGTACTTTCGAAGAAAATAAGAATCACATTTTTTGTGGTCAGTCAAGAGTCATGGAGAATGCAATGTCTTATGTGGATGGGGATCATCTATAAAGTACGTTGCAAAGATTGTGATATAGATATTTTATCAACTATTTTGCTTTCGGAATGTCTATGATTGTATGAAGTATCTATGGTTTAACGATCTGAGTTTTGATTTCTTACCTTTCGTCTTAAAATTTAAAAAAAAAATATGTTGTTATATGTTTAAAGTATCTGACTACGTTCGGAACCAAGATTTTAAAAAAGCGCATAAATGGATACTTTTCATGATATTTAGTGTCACTTAGATAAGAATACATGCATAAAGTTGTTTTAAGGACAATTTGTCGAAACAAATTTTTTTAAATACAATTTTTCTGCAAAAAATTAACTTAGAATAACATTTTTTCAAAATGTTCTCCTTTTGTGAAATATGCTTCTATGAGATAATAATATTTTGCCTGTATATAGCTCAGACCTCTGTACAGAGGCTCAACAAAGATTTTTGAAAAATTCACATTATTTTCAGAGTTCTAACATATTAAAATAATTATCGGCTTTTTTTTCTTAAAATTTCTCCCCTCTGTTGTCGTAAAACATGGATAAACCCACTTCTAAGTTATATATTTCGAAAATTCTAGTTGAGCCTTGTTCAGTTATCTGAGATATATGCAGGCAAAATATTATTATATTAGAAGCATTTTTTACAAAAGGAGAATAATTTGAAAATGGGTCATTCTATGTCTATTTTTTGTCAAAAAATTGCACTTAAAAAATTTTTTTAATGTAATACTATTCTTAAAAAAATTTTATAAAAATTTTCTAATCTAAGTGACATTAAACAGCATAAATATTATCCATTTATACGCTTTTGCAAAATCACGGTTTCGAACGTAGTCGGATACCTTAAGACCATGCATCATTAAGATTATATATATTTTTCATTTATTAATACATATATTTTTATTTTTAAAATTTTGACAATTTCTACATTTTCTTGCAATTACAAAAAAATAGCACAGAAGCTACTAAATTCTTTCAGAATAAGTATTTTAAATGTAATTTAAAATAAATCAAATCTTGGATATGTTATATAAGTAACGGTTGTAACATTTCAAAAGCGCTAATTTTAAAATATTGAATATCAACAAAATAAACGCATATGTAATTTTTTAAGACATTAATCAATCATATTTCATATCCCCCACATATACATTTTTACATTTACCCGTAGTTGACTTTTTACTTGTAAGTTGTCCAGAAATTTAAAATGAGTCGAAATTGCTGTGATGTTAAAGTTGATAAAGAAAAGTTAATTTTCAAATTCTTATATAAAAGATAAGATGTTATATGGCACATTAATTGATATCAAATATTTTGTTAATTTTTTGTATAAACTTAAACATTAAATATGCCAAAGATAAAGAAAAACAATAACAATATTTATGTTTGTTTTTTATTTTTTTTTTTTTTTGGGCACTGCAAAGACAAATTGTATATAACCGCTTCAATGATTTTTATATCTAACTTCTACTTAAAATTATTAAATTACTTATAGAAAAATCATTATTTTTAATTTTATAAAATATATTTTTTTAATTTTAATGATTAGTGTATAGCAACGCTAATGTTGTTTTAAAAGATAATGAAATCAGATGATGCCGACTAGTGTAGTAGTTAAAGTAAGCGAGATAAAAGATAAATCATTTAAACTAAATGAATAAAGCAAGTAATCAATTTCAAATCATGTATATACATATTAGGAGGACCAAAACAAGTTTTTTATATTTTCTACGCATGAAAAATGATGGTACATAACATACAATATACTGCAGTACAGATTACTTTAGATGCGGCCATAGTTCTGGTTTTTATGATGGTGTTCTAGTGTTAAATAAAGTGAAGAATGTGTTAACATTTTTTGTATAGTAACTGCAATGCGCATTTCCAGTTCTTTTATTTGTATTTACTGTACTTTTTCACTTGAAGTAAGGAATTGTTTCTTTTCATCTCATTTTCGGAGTTTCAAACACATTTGATGAATAAAAAAAAAAGAGAAAGATGATTAAGCTCCTTATTTGTCTTTTTATAAGATTCTCTGTTGTACTTACAAAATTATTAAATAAAATGTATACTGTATTATTACAAATAAATGACTTTTTAGTAATTTTCCCTACAACAAAAAAAAGGAAGAAAATGTTTTATTAAACATTTATAAATTGAGAGGAAATAAGTACAGTCGAACCTCCATATTACGAACATCTATATTGCGAATTCTTCTATATAACGAACTTTTTCTTGGAAGTAAGAACATTTCACGATTTTCTTCGTAAAATAAAATCCCATTAGCGAAGTGCATTTTCTATATAACGAACTTTTTCTCTTGTGATTTAATTTTTTTCTACATATTTTTAAAGTATTTCTCGACATTCCATGTTATTCTCTCTTTTAACGCCTTTTATGATATTCATAAATCTTAAACTGGTTTTAATAGGTGCTTAACTCGCAGAGAACAATAGAATTCTGGTCGTGTCATGAAAGAAGTGCATCTTTAAACCCCACTGTCCAGTTCACTAGAAGCATCTTCGATAAATAAATAACGTTATGAAATGTATGCTTAAAATTGCTTGTATGCTTTAAATTTCATAAATTTTAATATAAAATTGTTTTCTTAGTTTCAAAAGTACAGTGTATTCCGCAACATTCTTTTTTTTTTTTTTTTTTTTATAAAGTGTTTTTTTTTTTTTTTTTTTTTTTTTAATAAATTTAATGTAATTTAAAAAAAAAGAGTGAATAATTACTTTTTTTCAGTGTATAGTGTTTATGAATTATAAAATTGTTTTATGTTGTTTATAATGTACATTGAAAGAGAGATGAACCTCTACATAACAAATTTTCCATACAATAGAGGGTTTTTTTGTAAATTAGCGACTTCATTAAATAGAAGTTTAACTGTATTAATAATTTGATTCTGGGTAATATTATACAATTTGACAATTAATTATAAGTGATGTCGTATACATTTAAATTGCATGATATAATAAAACCGCGGCACATACCTATGTATATAGACAGCAATGCAAATATTTCTGTAACCCGCTATGCAATCATTATTTTTTTGGCATTTAAATAGGTTATAAATATATTTGGTAATGCCGTAGTATTTTGAGAAAAGTATTAAAAGCACAATTTTAAGATTCATATCAAAGTCTCGTAATTCTAAAATCAATTCAGAATTTAGGTAACTTAAAAGGCTTTCTACTTTTTTTATCCGTTTTAAATTGTTTTGATTTTAAAAGATAATTTTAAAAATCGTAAAGACCCATTAGAGTTGTAGAATAGCTGTAACACTCGTAAGCATGAATTTTAGTTAAATTAAAAGCTAAGTTTTTAAAATTAAATATGTTGCCTTTCTTAAGTTCTTTAATCTAAGAAAACAGGAGGCACCACTTCCAAAAGGATAGCCGTATATTATTTAACTGTTAACATTCAATAAATAAAGACTTTAACCGTATTTAAAATTTGTCTCTTTATAAGCATATGGAAACAAGGAATAGAAGCGGTCTTTCCTAGGAACTTGAATTTAATCAATACATTTCAACCATTATAAAGAAGTCTCATTTATTTATTTTACGAAATAAAATAAGTCCTAGACACATTCTGAATTTATAATACATATGCTCAAGATAAGTTTTATTTGAACATATAGGAATGGAATCATTATGCATTTGGATTTTTTGTTTGCTTAAAATAATAACCATTACACATTTTTTTAATATTAAAAGTATTATTTTTTTATGAGTATGTAATGAGTATTTATTTTAATTATAAAAGTAACAACAATGAAGAAAAAAAAGCACTAACTTTAAAATTAGCTATAAAATTGATTGCATTTTTAAATAAAATTTGCACGATGTTTTGTAGTATTAGAAAATAATTATAATTTACGACTACGATTAAGAAGCTTGGCAAAAAAGCAAACGCAGGAGAAAAATAAATAAAATGAAGCATAAATAATTATTAAAAAGGATTGTTCAAACAAAGCATTTGTTTGGCAAAATAAAAATTATGAGATATAATGTGTAGAGTCAAAATTAATCGAAATGGAAAACGTTTGAAAAACTTTTTTTTAACAAAAACAAACTTCATTAATATTGATATCGGCTCATAAAAAAATGGGATTAGGCGGCATTAGAAGATTAAAAAAAAAGACTTTAGATTTTTAATTAAGGAATATTCATTTTTTGCTTGTATTACTTAATTAAACTTCAGTTTAATTTTCTACATACTTTGTGCTTATTTATGCTGTGTGTCAAAATTGTAATTACTTTCTAAAATAATGTCTAACGAACAGCGCTTTCCTTCTATTTTTAAAGAAATTTATGTGAACGATATATTATACTTAGGAATACAGTTAATTGAAGTGTGAAATAGGATTTCAAAGTTATATTGAAACTGAATAATGCAGTAATGAGTATAAATGTAATATGCGCTTGTTAATTTTTGCTTATTTTGTGAATATCCTAGAGACGTATTTATACATGTAAGCAATTACAATTTTTTCTTCCTCCATAATTTGAATTAGATTCATTATATATGTGTTATGATATTGAACGTTGTTTCGAATAATAAAATACAGTTACAGATAATTCGATAAGAATCCAAGTCTTATTTTTAAAAGGTAGCTTCAATTTTAACACGTGAGTCAGGAAAATTAATTGATTAATCTCAGCATAGAATTTTGCACATTATGAAATTTCATAATTATTTTAATTTGATTGCAGAAACAATTAAAATTTTCTGGACGGTATTCGAGATTCCTTGTTATATCTTTTAAGCCGGTGTCTTTTTTCCCTTTAAATTACATATAGTAATTATTTGTTTTCCTTTGAAATGATGGAGTTTTTGATCTACACGGGTTTTGTTATTAATTTTTTCTTCTTCATTACAAACTACTTCTTGTATTTTTATATTTTATTGTTACATATTAAAACATTGTTTAAACAATTATGATATATCATTTTTTCTACCATAAATTTTACAGGTATTTTTTTTTTATTTAAATTATCAAACATACACATATTTTATCATTTACAGAACATTTTATCATTCGTATTTAAAAAGAAAAAAAGCATAAAATATATATTTCGTATTCGAATTTAAGCCACAATGTTATGGAATTAAAATAGGTGGTGACTTAGAATAAATGCGTAAATATTCGTTGGGTAAGGGAAATTCAGCAAGATAGTGACGGTTACAGCAATTTCAGGATCATATATGTATTCAAAAGTTTTATATACTGGTAAAATATATTAATTGTTTACTTCTTTTTAGTTCTCATTTTAATTTCAGTTTCAATATCGTAAATATCGGATAAAAATAAATCTTTTTAACGCTATATTTTTTTTTCTATTTTCTCACAAAAACGTGCAGTAAACATGGGTGGGGCTTAGATTCGAATAAATAAGATACATATACACACAGAGACATATATATATATATACATATATATATATATATGCAATTATAGTTCATGCTAGTATGGTTATGTATCCGATAGCACTATGTTCCAGTTTAATTAAAATAGGATAATAATATATCAATGTTATATTTTTTTTCTATACTGTTATACTTAAATGTATTAATGAAATATTACACTTTCCATCAGGCTACAAAAAAACTAATGAAGACTTTATTTATTTAAAACTCTAACTAAGAACTTCTTTCTAGATTGAATTGGAGGGCTTCGGTAGCCCAGTGGTTAAGGTATTGGACTATGGCCGGCATGTCATCAGTTCGAGCCCAGTACTACTAAAGACCCGCCGTGTAGGGCAGCGATGCACGCTAAATCTGTCGACAGCTGAAACGTCCTTCTGTTGGTGTGGTTGTTAGGAGGGGGGTGCCAGCTCAGGTGTCGTCCACGTCACTTGACCATGGTTCAAAATTACGGGGTCCGTCACCAAAAGCCCTCGTGTTGCTGAACAATGCGACGTTAATATTCACTCGCTAGATTGAATTGGTTACTCAGCTAATTTTAGATATTGTGAAATTTTAATTAATAAACATTTCTGTTATATATAATGGTTAGAAAATCATAAAAATTACATGTTGTCCTCAATCATAGAATATTCTACACACAAGTCACAGACACGTTTTTAATATAAACATTTGTCGAAATAGTATTTCTTTTTTATTCGAATTTTTAGAGATAAATGATAGAAAATTGGTATGATTCATTTGCTAAGGAGAAAAATAACAAATGAACGAGCATTTTATAAAGCATTAAAATTGTGAATTTTGTGAACAGTAAATTTACTAACTACATAAATCATCATAAGTATCTAGAATTTATAAATGCTCTTGATCTTTGGTATTTTGTATTTTTGTCATAAATTTTGCTGATTTGTTACATATTTAAAGACATTGTAAAATATACAGTGAGGTTTTATAGAAATGCTCTAAATATGAACGTTTATTTTTTTAGCTAATTTTTGTATAAACATATTTTTTTTTTTCATAAATATGTTTTAAATTCCTTTAAGACCCGGAATATTTTTATCGTTAAATATTAAATTCTTCTGGTTATTAATACTACATTGACCCCAATGACCACTGGAAAAATAATAATAAAATTCCCACTTACCCCTGGAGAGTAGACGGTTCCCGCACAATCGTGCGGATTGGGCGTTTTCTGTGAAATTTTACATTTTTTTGTCTCTAAATTGAGGGCAGAAATACATTTATTTTCACTAAAGTTGTTACAAATAAGGAAACTATTGATGTAAAAATAATTATTTTATTGACTCATTATTTATTTCCTGCAGAAATCTTTAAAACTTGTTTTTCATATCATAAAAATACATTTTCAAAAATATTTTTCACGCTGCTTTCTGAGATTTCAAATATGCACTTGCGAGGCTTGAACTGTCATCAAAACACCGAAAGAGGATATATGTGTCAAGCATTTAAGTCCTAGAATTGCCAGGATCAATGGCATCACATGCATAGCAGGTGCATCATAACACTTCAATCTTTTTGCGGTGGGAATCACACAGCACTGTTATCTTCATCAACAATTAAAATACATTTGTTAGTAGGTGGGGAAGCTGCTAACGAGCTTCAATTAACTATAACTTAAATTTTAAGCGACCCACTTTGAATTTTGGAGGGATTTTATTTTATATTGAATCTTGTTTGCACAGAAACCAAGAATTTGTAACAGCGAAATCAATTAAATGAATGGGTTCAAGAGATTTTGATTGTACAGAATGTTACAAAATTGCCTTTCCATTTCAAATATTTACATGATTTGCTTCATCGCTCTCATCCAAACTTGATTTTCCTTTCACTATACGGGATTCATATGTTTTATTCACCACATTGTCATCATCCGAGAGATCACTAAGTTCTCATTCATAATCAATCTGATTTATTCATCAATTGCAAAATTTATTTTTGTGTGAGAATTATTTTCCTTTTAGACATCAGAAAAAGATTTTGGTTAAAAGTTAGCACAGTATTCGATGAAAAATAATATAATGAATCAGAAAATTATATTATTTATATCAGAAATAATTAAACCACGCCATACTAACTGCCATCGGAAAACCCAGATATTTTGGGGGGAGGAGGAAGAGATATGGATACAGATATATGTCTAAAAGATGAAAATGCCATAACCCTCATCAAATGCGTGAAAGAGAAAATTAATTGCAGAACGAGAGAAAGAAGAAAGGGACTCGTCCATGGCAACCCCAACGAAATATGGCTTTAATTATATAATAGTATATTTCGTTTTTATTTAGACTTCTATCAACATTTTTGAAACAGAAAAGCAAACTCACATGACAAGAATTTACCTTTACAGCTGCAGAGACCCAACTCGCACGATCGTGTGGGTTAAAGAAATCCCGAATCCTACAAGCAACATTAATAGAGTATAGTTAATTTTTTTTTCTATTTTACAATTATTTGAACATTAATACGAAAACTTGTATCCAGCAAATAGAAATCTATCGATAATTACCTTTTTTACGACAGTTAAAAAGAAGACGATTTTTTGTTGTATTTTAAATCAAAGCTAGGTTTTTTCTGGCTGAAAGTAAAACGGGGACTACAACCACCGTCTGTTGAAAAAAAGTGATACTTTATACTTTCTGCAAACACGCTTAATCGTTGGATTCGAGATTTTCTTACATACGACTATCCCAGAAGCAAAAACGTTTTAGGATCTTTAACCCGCACAAACGTGCGTTTTGGGTCTTACAGGGATAATTTATAATTATTAATTATAATGATATTAGAATGATATATTAATTATATTAGAATTGTGAGTAATTACACAAAAAAATTATAATACCTAAAAATTACTTACACACCCTAACCAATGCAGTTTCAATTTCCTTCCATTTATTTATAAAAAACCTGCACTCCATACATCTTGCTTAAAAGTTTTGAGCTAATACTCATAAAAAAAATGTTGCATATATTTATAAAATATATGCAAAAAATTTTACACGCATATTTTTCCATAAAAAAAGTATCCTTGTAATTTATTTTAAATTTCTCCAATCAGTAGGATAGTTTAAGAAATTTATATTTAAAACCTAATTGAAGAAAGAGAGAGATAAAGAGAGAGAACTCCGTACTTGAAATGTTAATTCATTTTTTGAACTTCGTACAAATTAAATTTCGGAGAAAACAATTATTATCTAATTAAAGCTGTCTTCAAACTTGCACATATAGAGCTAAGAACTAGCATTAACAGTTCAAAAATTGAATTCACATCATCAACAGCCCTGTAATATGCTTGAATCTCCCAGTACTCATTATTAGTGTGTGTGAATATTCTCTTTTGTTCTATAGAATTCTATTCAGTGTACGCATTTTATTTCGTTTCTACTCTTAATGACAATCATTCTACTGCTAAATTATTATTATTATTATTATTGATTTGTTCCATTTAATGATTAAACTGATTCTTCTCAATTTCTGTAAAACTTGTTTGTGTTAATCGACACTCATCACACTGAATGATAATTTTGCTATAGATTTAAGGTTCAATTTCAGGTATTTAAATATAAATTGATGCAGTTGTAAGCAATAGAATTTTAACAAAAATTTAAAGGAAAAAATGTTAACTACTCTTTTTTGATAAAAACTTGAAAATTATGCTAAATTTTAATCATAGATTAGTTTAAGTATTTTAAAAAAATAGCATGCTTATTAACTTATGGGATTTAATGCGATCATTTTATCAATGAATATTATGACAACAAAAAATATATATTTAAGATATTTTAATATTAAACTCTGGTTTAAGATATTTTACCAAAATGTAATATTTTGATGATTCTTGTGATAAAAATAAAATAGCACTGCGATTTGGAAATCAACTTAAATGCTAAAGAACCATTTGAAAATGAAATATAAAAATGAGTTCTTGAGCACACAATGCTTATGTAAACGTATTTCGTTACGCAAATCATTTTTTATTGTGATATATGCATTTTTTGCATAGTATTCTGTCTTTATGTTGAAGATCTATTTAACTCTTAAAGTGATTCTCAATCGCTATTTAAATAACATTGAGGAAGGTTATACTGATATAATTATTATTCATATTATATTGTCAATATTTTATCTATGTCAATTAAAATGAATGACTCATCCATCTTTTTCTTTCTTATACTTCTAGTATGAATTCCACAGCACTACATCAGGTCTTTTGAACAGTTTGTCTTGCTTCAAGGCAACACAATTGAGCAGATGTTGAGGCGTGGCTTCCCACGTATTGCCCTTTGTACATAACGAATACTTTTTTTAAACTACAGGAGAATCTAATGCACCTTAAGAGGTCGGAAGTTATAAGTGTCAAAAGAGTTTGGACTTGTCTGTTCCCATCAAATTTTATAATAGTCCTGGGATCTTCACTACGATATCATGTGTGCTCTTGTGGTTGCCTCCAAGTAATATCGATAGGTCTTTCTTTTTCAGAATAATTCGAAGCCGATCAAAGATCCTCATTTATCGTAAGGGATAGCAGTGACATCTTTAGCCTATTTTATTTGCAATATCATAAAATTTTTGGTTTACGTAAAATGGTATCCATTACATATTAAGAGCGCTATTCTTGGGCAGGATGATTCAAAATGATTAAAACAAAATTAATATTTTTTTATTTCTGCTTGAATTAAACGTTTATAAAGATAGACTTTAGCTGATCTTCTCGCTATTGAAATTCTCCAACCTCAAATATTTTATCTCACGCTTGATATTGGTTTTGTGCCAATATATTTAATTTTATGGTAAATGATCTTTGAATATTCTGTTAATTAAATTTATAAATCATTTACTTATTCTGCTTAACTGAAGAATATTTCACATTGATCTAAGAGAACACCATGCTAAAAAATTCAAAACAGCCGAAAGCCTAGTAATAATAATATGAAGATTTAAGATATCCACACTTTACAAATTTTAGTCAGGGTCTCGCTTTTCATTTCTACTTTACATTTAACACAACTACATTTTTTAAATCTAAAAAAAAAAAAATAAATAAATAAAAGAATATAGATCGCAAGCAGTGTAAAATATTCAATACTTTTTTGCTATTTGACATTCTCTGATTGTTCATTTTTTCTTATCAAATATTTAACAAAAAGGTGAATGTATTATTTTAAATAATATTGTTTAAATTACTCTCTTACTTAAAGTTTTCAGTTAAAATATCAGATTTCATGTTTAGACATATTATAGCAACAATATTTAGCTTTTTTTTTCCTTTTTAAGTAAGATTCCTTACGTAATACTTGTTAATCGTATCACACAAAATGTAGAAAGACATCCCTTAGAAAAAGGTTATCTAGAATAACTGCTCTTGCATTTTGAACAAAAGCAAATATATCTTACATTCCACATTTTTAAAAAAGAAAAATGTCAATCGGGCCTTACCATCTGCAGAACTCTCTCTATCTAGTATCATTTCTTTCTTTTTCCAAGTGCTCTTGAGCGAAAATTATTCCTTTGAAGGTTTAGTTGCGCTTCGCCATTATTCATTCAAGAACACTTAATGCTTGCATGAATATCTTGCTGTTCATTTAGACTATTAGCTAATGAATTCTGAAACCGATTAATGGAACTCTTAAGATGACTTTTTTCTTCCTAGAAACAATTCTTCCGCGCGATTGAATTCATGAATAAGTTTCTAAAATTGTTCTCATTTCTAAAGAACTGATTCAGAGAAAGTGGAAAGGTTGCAGTACTTCAGATAAATAAAGATTCTTATTAATAATCCAACACAAAAGAAATAGTACAATATTCCATTCATGTAAATTTTGCATTTCCATTACGAAGAAAATTCTAGAAAAATTTCAAAAAATAATCTGTTTTTGCAAAAAGGTAATTAAAATTTCGTCTGAAAATGTTTTGTATAGTAGTAAGCAGCAAATGCATAGAAACATATGAGTAATTTTTCTGAAGAATAAACATGTTCTAAAAATCACAAATATTATACTAAAAGCATATTAAAGTTAATATATGAGTAATACATATTTTAAACAATTAAAAACGTAAAAAAGTATTATTTTGATTACAGACTCATATTTAATTGCAATGAATTGATTGATTTTCTATTAAAAACTAATTGAGTTAAAATTCAGCTCTATTTTAGATTTAAATTAACAACCAACATTGCTTAAAGAAAAAAAAAAAACTTTATATATATTTTTTGCACAGAGTATTTGATATCAAAGATTATGGTAATGTCAGATAATAATATGATACAAAAAAGTACTTGTACATAAGTTTCCTATTAGATTGTGAGGTTTATTTACAGTAGTGAATAATTAATTTCTCCGAAATATTTTAACATTTACAAAGAACTGACAAATAAGTTAAAATGTTTTTTCTTCTTATTTAGGTTTTGTTAATATCCAAAGTTAATTTCTCTGCATGGTTCCGTAGTTGCAATGTTTGAGTTTAAGTTTATATTTTATAATAATAATAATTATTTTAATAAATTCAAATCATTAATAATATCCTTAACATTTTTTACTTTCCCCTTTCTGAAAAAAAAATTTAAAAAAGGTATTATTTATCATTGATTACATCTGTAAAAAGTAATATTACTTTCATTTAATCATGCTAAATTTAGGTTATTAAATAAGGTCATTATTATTTTTTTTAAAAAATATATAAATAGAATTTTCTTTAAATATGATTTCAGTTCATAATATTATTTTGTAGTCACTGAGACGAGCTTAGAACTGACAAAAGAAAGATATATTTTCTTCCGAAAAGACAAAAGTTTTTACAAAATTTTTAAAATTTAATAATATTTTAAAATTTGGTTTAAGAATATTATATTAGTGGCATTTTTGCGAAGTCTTTTCTTCTTTCAAAAATTAATAAATAGTGCACTTTATATTTAAACCGCATTTCAGCAGAAACATTAAAATACAGAGCCGCTTTTAAAATAATCCAAGACGAAGTCAGCAATCACGCGTGACTTTTAGCTTCCTGCGTTAACTTTTATGGCTACTGAAAGGAAGATCGATTGGAAAGTCTGACATAAGCAATTCTCTAAAAATAACGAGTCTCCTTAAAACATCTGTGGAAATGGCCACTTTTTAAAATCATTAAATTCTAAGACACACTTACGAAGAAGAAATGCAATTTTTACAACTAGCGTCGTTACGCGAAATCTCCAGAAGACGGGGTAAAATAAAAAGTCAACACCAAAACAAAATTGCGAAAAAGTACCAAAAATCCCAAGGAGAAAGAAAGAATTTTTCGACTACAAACTTTTACTATTTACCTTCTAGATCTCTATAATTTGGTTAAATGTCTAATTACGGCTTAATGAGCAAGTTAAAGTTTGCTTGGGACATAAATTCTCAGGAAAAAAATGGCTTAGCAAGAGCGTCGAAAAAAAGTATGTAATATTACGTTCCTCTCTGCTTGTTTTACAACTCAGAAGTCGTAAGGAAGTAGTACTACTCATTAATCTAAATGAGAGGATTTTGTGCTTCCTTCGCGTTGTTTAAGGTCCAATTTAAGATAATTTACGATTCAGATTAATCTTTCTTACGAGAGTTATAATAATTTCCAAGTCAAAATATTCTTTATGGGATGCAATTTTCAGTGTAATATAGAAGGGGAGAGTTATAAGAGAGAGTGTCTACTTTAAAATATTTCCAAGTTAGGAAATACACATCAGAAAGCTCAAAATAATGTGTTTCAGGTAAACATTAACGCTAGCAATTACTATTTCTTTATAGAATGCGTTTAGATATATATATATATATATATGTACATATATTTCTGAATGGATTTCAAAGAGCTCTTTCTAGAAAGTGCACTTAAACTTTCTGGAGTTCTGGAATATTTTCATTTATTTAAGCGAATTAAACTGAACAGAACATATTTTTCTTTAAAGAACTTGAATAGTTCAAATAAGATAGGTAATATTTTAGTTGTTTGAGTTTTAGTGAAGTATATACGCCTTTTAAACTAAATAAGTCTTTACTTAAGAAAGGATGTAATATTATAGCATAATAAGAGTCATATAGCATTTTAATATAATACATAAGAAAAAATAAGAGTAAAATTAAGAAAAAAAAAACAATTCTAAAGTATTTAACGTATATATCTGTTTTCTTACGTATATATTACGAAGCATGTACTTCTAAACAAAGTTCCAGTCGTTTTTACACTAAAAAATCACCATGTTAATTAATCACCAATATATGCATGTAAATCTGAAATTTTGATATTTTGCCTCCACTGCATTGAAAATAAACATTATTAATAACAAATAAAATAAATTTATGTCTTTGAATTCCTTATAAGAATTTTTATATATTTATAAACCAGTTGCCTTAATGTATACATTGAAACTACAAGTATTATAATAGCTCTAATTTTTTTTCATTTTACACTGTTTAGTTGGAATTTTTGTTAGTACATCGCTGAGTACTGTATAATTTGGTAAAACAGGTAATCATAACTACTTAAATATGTTAATTGTCATTAAAGATATAACTTAGAACACATCGTATAAATTCTTTGCTGAAGAGAAAAAAAAAGGACAAACTCATTGTCGAACAAAGATATGTCATGGCCTATAATTTTCCTTGAATACGTTCACAACTATTTTTTAATTATTATAATGAGTAATATAGTTTTCACTGAAACAAAATATTTTTATTTAATTTATTTGTATTATTTTATTAAGTTCTATTAAAAATATTGTAGCGAAAATAGTTCCCTTTCCAATGGACGCGATTTACTGCTTAGAGTCACGAGTCAGGCTGTAGGCGGCTTGCCAAAAGTAACTTTTCTTTTCTTTGTATTGACATTAGTTACCGTATCTCGTGCTTAGTTTTATTAATTGTAATTCTTTCTTTCTCTCGTGCTTTTCTTCTTATTACTTGTAATTGTTTTTATGAAAGTAAACTACAATTATATTTCTGAAAAGTTCTGGAATTTTCCACGGCTGTACATAAGCTAAAGCAATATTCAGTTTGTGGATTAGTCTTGAGTTGCGACTGCCAAGAGTTGTTATCGTTTTATTTGAGTATGCAATTTCCATATTAGTTTAATCTACGTGAAAATATTTTTATACAGCTTTTAATTTTTAATGCAATATTGCACAAGTTATTGTAAATGTAACATAAGTTAATAACAGAAACAACATTTAATTTCACTAATTTTTGGTGAAGTGAAAGACAAATTTTTAAAACTCAGAGAAACTTAATAAATAAATATTAGACTGTAATCATCTCCCAACATAAAAAAAAAAAAATAGGAAACTAAATTAGAAAGGGCAATACGTTTTGTTATTATTTTAATTGTTTTAATGTATCAATTGCTATTTCACTTAAATAATTATTCATCATCATTACTCTAAATTTGAAATCATTTTACATAATACAATAATATAAATTTAACACCACAGAGAACATTTAGGGATATAAACGTTTCAAAGCATCAAAAAAATTTGGAAATTTCCTGTAAAAATGTGTGTGTGTTTTTTTTAATATCAAGATTATTATAATCTTTAAACTTTATTTTTATTATCTTTTTTGTATCATATTTAAAGCGTGATATCATTTATAAATTTTACAAAACACTGGAAATGAAAAAAAAAAGGAAGTACTTTTAAATTTACAGGACATTAACAATAATTATTGAGAGCTTATTATGTGTTCTTTTTATAATTCAAACAGAATCAGCTATTGGGATGCTTTAACAAAAAGAATTTAAATATAGAAAAGTAATTAAAATTTTAACTGCGTATCATTATATCAAAACTCTAAATTAACCACAACTCTACTTTATTCTACTTGTTTTCTTTTTCTTTAATATTGAAAAATATTGCATAACAATGGAAAAAAACAAGTTAAATTTTACCAACAATTTATTTTAAATGATATATGCCCTTGCTTCAATCCAGAAGCAGGAAAAACTCACTTCAATATGAAGGAAATGTATTGATATTTGTGATAAATAACCTTTCCTTCAGAAAAAGGTATGCAATTAGTAAAGTAAATATATTAAAGGGAGAAAACTTAATTTTAGTTGGGCTAGTTCAAATAATCAATCACTGTCTCAGAACTACTGACATATTCATGAAAGACCAAAGTAACTATTCTCTTTGTTTTTGACGTTCCGATTTTTGAATTAGTGAAACTTCAACTCAACTCTGATAATTACATTGCGCACCACGCCTCTAAATGACTATGCTAAAAGCCCCTTTGAGAAAAGGCAAAATTGACTTGAGATAATTCCTTGCAGAAATGATTCGTTATCGTTCATAAACCATGCATTTTTAAAAATATAAAGATTGATTGTTCCAGGGATAAAATTTTAAAAGCGATGTCCTAATGAAAAATGTGGAAACTTTCGTAAATCATTTTTTAATTTATCATGATTGAATTTATAATTTCTGACGTCATATCTACTAGACAATTATTCGTAAATAGAAAATTTCAAAAATGATGATATATGCAGTTTTGTATATCGCATTTATATGACCTTGGAGATTTAATTTTTCCCCCCGAGTATGCGCACATAAATTTTAATATGAGTAAGTCAAGCGTGTTTTATCTTTAACAAACGAAACAATATGACTTACACCAGTGCTTCTCAAACTATGGGGCGCGCCTTCCTAGGGGGCGTGATGACCCTAGGAGGGGGCGCGAGCATATTGAAAAGCCGAAAACAAAAGATTATTTAAAAAAATTATTAATTTGTTGAAAGTAAACACACGCACAAAATATATTCTAACATGATGAAAAAAAAACATTTACACTAATTTAATACACTTTTAAAAGTATCATTACTACACAATGTATTTGATAATTAATTTATCAATACTAAGTTAAGAACAAGTTTAATAATTGCAAGTGCCTCCACTGGCTTGTCATATATATAGAATTGTATGCAAAAATTAATATTTAACTTGATAATGTTTTTGTATGGTTTAAAATTAATCCCTTAACTGCGGATTATATAAACGTTACGCGATTTACTCCACAATGTCACCGTTTTGCATGTATGCACACGTATGTGGTGTATTTGGGGAGAGGAGAGAAATA
>BMAV01017397.1:31836-49236 GCA_019973955.1 Trichonephila inaurata madagascariensis | reverse complement strand
TTTAAAATTCAAGAAAATAATCTAATGGGAGAAACTTATCATCTATTTTTTTTTAAAATCATAGATGATGCGTTTCAGAATTTTTTTTTTTCAAAATCAAATGAATTAGCTGGATGTCTCTAGATGGAACGACTTTTCCAAGAGATTTTTAACCTTGTCACAAAAATGTCAGATAACTTTCTAAATTTCACAAACTTCTCATAAAATTAACCAAGAGATCTTTTAATTAATGGCGTACAGTTTAATTTCTTTTTCCTCAAGATTAAATCATTTGTTTTAAACTTCTTAATGTGGTGTTTCAGAAATGAAAATGCGCTTAGTAGCATAGGTAATCTCTTCTTTTAAAATACTTATTAAAAACTGAAACTTATAAATTTTTGTAAGAGATTTACTGTTGCAAATGCAGTAGTTTAATATAAATTTTTAAAAAAATTATATTTTCTGTATATATATATATTATTAAACTGTGGAATGTTTAACCCTCTAATTGGTTTGCACTTAAAGTCTTGCCATTCTGGAGATGCTTCAAAAATGCACCGCACATATTTTTTTGCTTTCAGTTGGAGTTCACAAAAGCGGTTGAGCCGTATTTTTAAGAATGCGGCTCGGCCGCTTTTAGGAATCTTGCTTGAAGGCAGAAAAAGCATCTCTGGAATGGCGGAATTTTACGTGCAGACTGCTTGGAAGGATAAATATAAGAGTTGGAAAGTGAGGAACTATTGATAACACATTTTGAAAGGGAATAACAGTACCTAAAAATAAAAAAAAACATCATTTTTTTTCATTTATTTGTTTATTCTTTACAATTTCCTTAGGCTCATACATTTGGAAAAATTGCCTCAAAATTTCAGATCTGAAAACCAATTAGTTTTAAAAATATTTGAAGTTTTCTGGGTCTACACTTTGATTCGGTTTAATTTTAAAGTATTTTTACGTTCCTATATTGAGTTAATTGGAAATATTTTTGTACGCAATTCATTTTTTTCAGTGTGAAATGGCTTTTAACAGCAATTTTCTCTTTACTTAAAACATTTATGTATACTTATGTTGAGAATATTTTAAGTTCCCTCCTAGTTACTTAATTAAGACCAGTATTTTCTTTTACGCATGGTTTATGTAACTTAGAGGCTTTTTACTTTGATTTCATTATTTTTTATTTTACTGTTATGAAAATGCCTCGGTCAAAACCTAAACAGATTGCTATGATAAATATAATTTGGAACAGATGTAATGCGACTGAAAAAGATAAATCTAAAATCTATCCTTCAGCTAATATTACAATGAGACTAGAATACATAAATTTTGATTCACATGCTGCAAAAAGAACTGACTATTTCCATGATGTACCAAACTACTTAAAATAAATATATTGTTGTACTACATTACAGTCTACATTTCTCGAAAATCCATCGTACTTGGGCAAGAGTTCCCAAGAACTATGTACTTAGAAATCTTCTTTCCTTCTGTACCTGAATACCATTGATCCTCGCATCAAAAAGGAAGCTAAATTGGCGTGCTATGATGCCGAAATTTCAGTGTCTGGCATACTCACTCAGACATCCATGTTTCAGAAAGGATTACCAACAGCTTCAAGAACGACATTGAAACTTTGGCTGGGTATCTTAAGCTCACTATATTTCCTGCATTTTTTCTACAGACAAGAAAGACAGAAATACTTTCCAGCTTATCATAAATATATGTGGTTCGATCTTTAAACAAACCTCGCACCCAAAATTCCTTGAGTTAACTCTAGATGTAGAACTGGAATTTTAGAAACACATCTCTCAAATAAAGTCTAAAACAAATAAATATATTGAAAGACTATGGGGCGCAACTTGGGGCTCAAGTCCAAAAACTCTCCTAAACACCTATATTTCTCTTTTTAGGCCAATTCTAGAATATGTCGCTCCTATTTGGTTCCTACAAGATTCTACCTCTTCAATAAATAAGATAGATACTGTTCAGTTCAGAGCATCCAAAATCATTATTTAAGTTGTTTAATCAACAAATGAAGCTAAAGCAAAAAAAGAATGTGACCTAACCCCTTAAATAATGGAAGAAAATTGGCCACCATAAGATCCACTAACGAAATTCAAAGCCTAACACACCGGTATATCTCCACCCAAACATTCAGGGATTGGACAGGCAGATGCAGACAGAAACAGTCCTCAACTTCACAACATGACTATGTACTAAAGAAAGAAATTCACCTCTAGCATAAAAATATAGATATTATAAAAGAAGGTTTTCTGTCTCTCTTCACAAGAAAAAAATAAATTTAAATAATGCACAACCTTGTAACAAAGATGATTCAGTTGCACTGCTCAAGCAGAAAGGCATTCACACCATCGAGGAGCTTTCAAATTCGGCCGAAAGCTGAATAATTACCTATAGGTACGGATTTTCTGACTCTGACCTTGATGAAGGTGGTGCTAAAATCTATTTTATTCTCCTAAATGGAGAACTTGACTCCTGTAGAATTCCCACATTTAAAAAATTTCATCAAACCTTATGTGTGAGGTCATGGTCATTAAATGATGTTTGGGTAACTACCACAACAGGGCAATTAAAAATATCAGTGACATTTTACTGTTCTCATACTCTTGATCTGCGCACCAAGCAATCCAAAAAGGGGCAACTCTTAACTGAACCAGGACATAATTTTCCTTATTAATAGTGTAGTTCCAGTGCAAAAAAAATTGCAATTTTCAATGGATACCGGCTCAAGAAGACATCTTCGTCAATGAGTAGGCTGATAACCTTGCAAAAGAGCGTCGAAATTCCCCTCAATTTTCAGCTTTACTCTTACTGTTGCTGATGCAATAGCCAGACGTAAGCTCACCTTCCCTCCTGGTAAAAAGCATTTCATTCCAGATCTTAATTGTAACCAAGTAATTGCAACCACAATAGCCAGACTACGACGTAGAGGACACTTTAAAGCTTCGTTTCTCAAAATGCCGGGCATGTCCCCCTAATGCGGCGTGATAATCCTACCAGGAAGGAGCAAGCATATCTAAAAGTCAAAAATAAAAGATTTAAAAAAAATTGTTAATTTATTGAAAGGAATCAAAACAAACATTCTGAGATAATAAAAATACACATTTACAATGATATAATATACTTATAAATGTATCAGTACTGCACGATGTATTTGATCCTTAATAATTTTGTAAGTTAACCCGCGGTCACTCGCGCCTGTTTTTGCTACCGTCGTTACTCGTGGGATGTAGAGAACACCCCAAACTTTTAACACGTGTATTTAATTGTGAAAATAAAATTAAGTCATTATGATACATATTTATGAAGTACAAGATGTTTTTTGTGTATTATGCGAATAAAATTATTAAATTTATTGCACACAAATGAGACTAACATTAATTTAAACTAAACATACCAAATTTTTATTTTAAAAGACAAAATTTTATATTTTTTCATAAATTAGTATAAAACGTATATACCAGTAATAAATATACTTTACAATTAATGAGATAATGATAGTAGAAAGTATATAGAAAAATAATATTTTAATCATTTTTCAAACATTCAGAGCAGACTGTATACAAATGCTCTACTTCTCGCGGGAGTTCTCAGCCCCCCAGATAAACTTTTGAAGGTCATTACATTCCAATCATTCGAGAAAGAGAGATTGCATCAGGCCTGAAGGTTCAATGACCGAAAATGTGCAGCTACAGAAAAAAATCGTGGCTCTGTGCATTCTTTTTAGAATCCTGGGAGGATTTTCTTGTAGCTAGGGTGTACAAAACTCCCCGCGCGAGCGATCGCGGGTTAAGAACAAGTTCAAAATAATCACTGGAGATCTCACATGAGCTTGTCTTATACAAAATTTTATACTTATCCTCATAATTTGTACAGTTCATAATTAAAATCACATTACTCCAAAGTACATTATTATTGAATTCAATCCATTATTATATGATTGAAGGGACGTCATGAAAATTATGATTGAAAATTGAGTCGCAAACACTGAAAGCATGAGAAGCACTGCTTTAAATGAATAAAATATCCCCTGATGGCCAAAGAAGTTGTAATACTTGCTATTACTGTCCTGATATTCATCTCTCTCCTGACCATATTTTTAATTGTCCTTCTATATTGGCTAAACTCCACAACATGGACCTGTACCCAACGGACTATCAAATTTTTTTCAATCAGCGAAGGTCCTTGAGCTAGTAAGGGCCATTTTAGACGCCTTCAGCGCCATTTGATACCACTGTGCATGGATAATCTTAGCACTGTATGAACGATACAACAACAACTACATTTAAGTATTATAAAGTACCGCAGCAGAAACCTTAACTCTCTAAACAGTCCCGATTTTAAACTGAGAAAAAATTAGATATTTTTTACAAACTTGTCGATTTTTACTTCATGTTTGTATGATTATTATTTGACTATAAATGTCGTGTGTTTAAAACTTTTGTAAATATATTAGATTAAGATGAAGCTCAATAGGAAAAGGGTACTGGGTAGCTGGGCTAGGGTAATTAATTTCTAAACCTTCGATTTCTGAATGTTAATCAGGTTAAGTAGAATAATTTATTTGTTCAATCTCCATGAATATGTCTGAGTTTTATAGGGCAGGTAAGTAATTCAGATTTTTTTTCAAATGTTCAGAATGGCTGTTAATTATTAAGGGCCTTTCATTTTTTTAATAGCTTCATCCATTGTAGTCTAACAAATTAAATGACAAAAGTAATGTAGCATATATTTTTGTTCAGACGTTAATTCCCCTCAGTGTTTAAAATTTTAATTTAAATTCTGTTTCAAACAACTGGAGGAAGAAAATTCTTCTTTGGTCTAATTCCAAAACAAAAGCAGAGACAGTTAATTCAATTACAAGAACAATTTTATTTTGCTATTTATGTTAAACAAGTATCAGCAGTTTTGTGAGAAGAACAATTACTGGTAAGTGAAAAACAGCAACTAAAAGAATAGCACCGACACTTTCAAAACAAAATACAGAAATATAGTCGGAATGAATAAATATTTAAAAAATATTTTTCAAAGCTAGCATATAATTTAAATGTGAATGTTGGCATTTGGTCACTAAGAGTAAAATGTAATTTTTCCGAATACTGAAAAGTGACATAAATAAAAAACTCTAATGCTTAGAGTTATAAGGAGTTAAATAGTTTTATTCTAGGAATTTGCATACATTAAATTGCCAATTTTTTTTTTTTTTTTTGGTAAAATGTGTTATTCCAAAAGTCTGCTGTATGAAAATATGCTGCATAAAAAATGCTTTTATACCTAGCTCACGTATATGTATAGTGCATGTTCGACAAAAATAGATAACATAGTACCATAAATTTACAAGTCATCCCCGGACCAGAAAGAAAGGAGCCTATTCTATGAAATAAATAGAAGTTAGAATCGATGGAAGAATTTTCTTAGAATTTGATCTACTAATGTTTTATTCAGTATGTATTTTCAATACGAAATGGGTTTCATTTTCTTTGTATGCGCATGATGTATAAAATATGTATAAACATGCTATAAGTGCTATAATATTTTTGGCTTGGGCTGAAAACAACTAAATTTCTATATATAATCATCCTAAACATCAAATACTATGCAATGCGTATAACAATAAATTTGACCTTTAGCTTTTTAGTAGTATATGCTGGGACGTATTTGCGTTCAAGAAATATATGTACCTCCAAATATCGTAGGATAAAATAGATTTTTTAATTCAAAAGTTGATTGTACTTATTAATAATTAGGATTTCAACTGATAAAATTGTGCCATAATCATTTTAAAAGAAACTTTTTTTAGCAGAAAGATAAATCCTTACACTTGTTTGTAAAATCAAAGATAGCTATACTGAAAAATATAAAAGTTTGAATTTGATATAAGTATTTGTTGTTGCCGTGTCCTTCCCGAAAGGAAGGAAATAATGCTGCCAGATCCTGAGACAAGTTGGACTTCTTTACGATAGATGCCGACACCTCCTGTCTCCCCCTCCACAATTTAGGCATGGAACTGGAAGGGAGGGAAATATTCTACAGCCCCCTGCACTCGTGATTCAGCCCACAAGACTTTCGGAACACAGATTTAGTGAGCACGTACTCTGTGTATACTCGGAGGGTAATTGGTGGCACGGGCATGGAACCCAGGCCTTCCGGTCTGATGCCCTAACCACTAGGCTACCCACGGTCCCATATAATTATTTAAAATATCAATACACAAATGTAATGTGTGATTGTTTCAAATATACGCCTTTACACTCGAATGAAGGTTACGCGATTTGCTCCCCATTGCCACCGTTTTTCACAAGGTGTAGGGGGTGGGAAATGTACAAATAAGCGTCTTTTTTCTAAAATTTGTTAATTCAACCCAAACTGTGTCAAGGTCATTTTATTGAAATTTCTATTAGTTTTGCTGATAACAGCGCAAGGAAAAGAATTTTGGAAATACGTATATATACGTACAGAATACTCAACACACCGTTTGACGATACGGATATATACGTCAGAGGCAGTTAGGGGTTAATGTCTGATGCTTAAATAACTTTTCAATTACTTCTATAATGGTTAATGTTTATACAAATATCCATAGTAAAATTGCACGAAATTTTCTCAACTTTTCGATCTAACATAATAAATTTTTCTGCAGAAGTAAGGCTATAAAATGTTATGAGTATGATTACTTTATACAAGATATAAAAACATTTTCACTTTAAAGTAAGTATTTTATTCAATATATTGATAATAATTAGTATTTAAATGATTAACGAAAACTCAGAAATATTTCGATGTAAGCTAAAGAGCAATAAGCTAAAAAAGACAAAATAAGCTAAAAACTAATATACATAACAAATTAGTTTTATTTTGCATATTTTTTTTAAACTGAGAAAACATTTTTACAATAATTGATTTCATGCGAATAGAACAAATGGAATAATTCAATAATTCGTACGATCATCACATAAAAATAGTAATTATTTCAAAAGCATTAAATGCACGCTTCAACAATTCCTTGCAGAAAAACCTTTACGAACAGAGCATTTGATTCTTGGTACAAAATACAAGTTAAATATTAGTATTCCCTTAAGAGCCATTCAATTCTAAAATTATTCAAAGAAAACACAAAATATCCTGAAGCAATTTTCTTTACTTCTGAATTCCATCTTATTTCCGTGTTGTAATGACTTTTATTTCAAAGGGAAATTTAACTTTTTCCCAATGCTGTCTTTTATTTTCCTACAACTCGGAGCTGCTCTTGGATAATGAGCATCATCAAAGATATTCTGATACGATTCGGATCCCTTTAATTCAAACTATCATGCAGAAATAAGTTTCTTTTTTTAAGCTTAGAAATACTTCAAGCTTTTTTGGAACTTTACATAGATAAGAGTGAGATGCGCTATTTAACATACATTAACTGAAAACAAAGTTACTTAAGACATAATTTACGATTAATTGATTATTTTGAAATAATATATTAGGTTAGGGAAAAAGAAATCTACTATTTTTTCGGTAGATGGCTGCAGTGTCGATATCTCGTGAAGTATCGATTAAACAATTTCAAATTTTATTTTCGATGTCAAAATGACATTTCACACTGAAAAAATTATTTTTCTGTCTTTTGTTTGATTCATTCTGTTGTGAGTTACAGGGTGTTAAAACTGGAAGTCAACAAAGAGAAAATTCGGTACATTTTACAGTTTTTCTTTGATAAAGGCGAAAATGCAAGCAAGACGGTTGCAATTGTGAATGGTGTTTGTGGTGCCGAGACTGTAACAGCTAATTACGTACAATTTTGGTTTCGTTGATTCCTCTTAGGCATTTTTGATGTTAAGGCACAGGCAGACAAGTCAATGAAAATGTCAATAAAGTCAAATAAATAATCGAAGTTGACGGGCATGTTAGTAGTTGTAGTATCGCCCAAGAGCTAAAGATCAAATATAAACCAGTTTTAAAACATTTACGAAAAGTTGGATTCAAAAAGAAGTTCGATGTTTGGGTGTCACATCAATTCACACCAAAAAACATGATGGATCGAATTTCCATCTGTGAAGCCTTGGCCAAACGGACGGAAATCGACCCATTTCTTAATCGGATTGTGTCCTGGGGATGAGAAATGGGTCACATACGACAATATTGTGCGAAACTGATCATTGTCTAAATGCGGTAAAGCAGCTCAAACGGTGGCCTAACCAGGACTATGCGTTGCTAATGTACGGTTAAAAACTAAATTCAGATCTCTACTATCAAGAACTGGACTGTTTGAAGCTAGCGATTGACCAGAAACGGCCAGAATTGTCCAATAGAAGAGGTGTTGCGTTTCATCAGGACAAAGCCAGGTCACACAAGTTTGCAATGTCTCGCCAGAAACTCTGGGTGCTTGGTTTGGAAGTCTTAATGCATCCACCATATACTCCGGACCTGACACCAAGTGTTTACCACCTTTTTCTCGCATTGCAAAACTTTCTGAGTGATAAGAAATTGGGATCAGGAGAAGATTGTGAAAATCGATTACTAGAGATTTTCGCCAATAAGGACCAATACTTGAGAGAGGTATTATGACGCTACCTTTAAAATGGCAACAAATTATGCAACATAACGGAGCATATTTGACCCAAATCGGACAATCCGAAACATGTTAAATAAAGTCTTGAGCTTCATGCAAAAATAATGAATTTGTTTTTCCCCAACTAATATTTACAAATTACCATAATTAATGAAACAAGTTAATATCATGGTAAAGAAGAATTTAATTTTAAATATCTTCAGAATTAAAAAAAAAATTAGATTTTATTTTGCAATGGCAATATAACTATTAAAAATTTAAAAATGCATTGTATAAATTTTCCTGCTAATTTGCTTATTAAATTATGTGAAAATAAGTAGAACCATTTTACAATTATTTATTTCAAATCAGTATGTTACCAGTGTTTACTATAGAAAATCTCATGTATTAAAAAAAATGCTGAAAATTTGACAAGTTTCAAGTAGTTTGTTTTTCTTTTTCTTTTTATGAAATGAAATTCATTAAGTTGAGTGCACAGCTATTTTTAATATAGTAATAACTAAGTAATGAATCAACATATTGATGAAAAATGAAATGTGAAATCTAAGAAAAAAAAAACATCATTTTTTTTCAGTCAAGTTTAGAAAAGAAGTGGAAATATTTTATGATAAGTTTGAAAATACAGTATAAAATTTCATACAGTACACTGTTGATGGAAGTTAATTGTTTCATAAGTTTTGGGATTATATTTATATACACTTTTGATCCATCCCACTTAAAATTTTATCATTTCAAATATACAAAACAGACTTTTACTTTGTTAGTAAAAAAATGAATTGCATGCTGGTCTCTCTCTCCCTCTCATTTCTCTAATACATAATTTTTACTGTACGGTATGCAAAAAACTAAACTAAGGTAGCCTCAAATGTATTAAATAACATTTTTTCAGAGTTACACTTATATAACTAAGTATTATAACAACGAATCAATAGATTTATATTTCTTCTTACATAAAGCTAAAAACAAAATGAAATGTGATTTTAATAATATTTTTTCTGAAAGTAAAGAGGATGAAGAACAGCCTGTAAAAAGTCTTTGCCTTTTTTTCCGTCACTTACTGTAGGGTAAATGGAATTTTAAGGTTGGTAGATGGTGAATAACATTTTGCACTCTTGGCAAGTCAAATTCAGTTAATGTTCATCTTCAGTGTCATTCAACGTAGAATGTCAGAATCAGCTTATCGTATTTTATAGAAGAATATGATGAAAAGTTGTTAGTCTTTTTCCTATATATATATAATAAAATATATATATATACACAACACTTTTAAAATATTTTTTTCATTCTTTTAACTAATTTTCCAAGATTTTAAGTTTTTTAAAGTTATGAGAACAAATAATGATTAGCAAAAATAGTGGACAATTTAAATTGGAATGCTATATCTCTAAGAATTTACAAAATATGACATTTTGTTTTATACAGAAAAAAATCTAGGTTTCGCTTAGTGCTAATTGAAAATATAATGCAGTTTAAATGTTTTTGTCCAATAGTAATATTCATTAAGATTTTTTTTAAAGATGTATAGTAATTTGTTTAATATATTAAGGTATCCGACTACATTCGGAACCCTGATTTCGCAAAAACGAATATTTTTTTAAATATTTAGTTTCACTTAGATTAGAATACATGTATGAAATTGTTTTAAGAATATTATTACAATAAAAAAGTTACTTAAATGCAATATTTTGGCAAAAAATGAACTTATAATTATTTTTTTTCAAAATGTTCTCCTTTTATGGAAAATTCTTCTATAATAATAATATTTTGCTTATATATAGCTAACACCTCTGTACAGAGTCTGGACTAGGATGTTTGAAATTTTTAACTTAGAAGTGGATTTATTCATATTTTAATACATTACAGTAGAGAAGTTTTAACAAAAAAAATCATCGATATATATATAATTATTTCAATTGGTCGTAACTCCAGAAATAACGTGAATTTTTATAAAATCTTAATTCAGACTCTCTGAAGAAGTCTTAGCTTGGTATAAGTAAAATATTATTATTATAGATGCATTTTTCATAAAAAGAGAACTTTTTGAAAATAAATAATTCCAAGTTCATTTTTTATTAAAATACTGCATTTAAATGTTTTTCTTACTATTATAATATTCTTAAAACAATTTTATACATGTATTCTGATCTAAAAAGCAACCAATATTTAAAAAAGTATTCGTTTGTAAGCTTTTGCAAAATTACGATTCCGAACGTTTTCGGATACCTTGAGCTACACAGATATCATTGATTTCCCAAATGCATCAAACTAGTTAAATGGATTCATTTGAAAGCATGTCAGAACAATATCGAGTTACAGTAGTATCTCAATGCAAATATTGTGTAGCAATAATCTTAAAAAAAACAATCCTTCAGAGTCCTCACATTGAGGTTACTAAGGCATCTTAACTGAATATTAACCACGGTAATTGTGTTAAAAGAAACCAATATGAATAAATTATATTTAAACTTTCCCTCAAGTCATTTCGGTTACATTTCTGGTAGAATTAATTTCCTTTTTTTTACATTTAAATATTATTTCATAAAAGTAAATGATACTCACAAGTACAACATAATAACATAATATGTTATAATAACTCAGTTTATTACTGATCTGGTTTTTTCAGTGTCTTAAGAATACTATAAATTTTTATACTTGATTATACTCAAATTATTAAAATAGAACTTCATGAAGTTTTTGCAAGGTTCATTTACCAAAGCCTATTTTTTACCAAGTTATTTTATTTCTACGTGATGACGCGGAATGTAGCATCATCTGATGCAATTTCTAGTTCCATTTCTCAATCCCTTTAAATGAACCTCCACTAAAAGAGTGCTTCAAAATCGACAAAAGCTTCCCTAATGAGAAATTAATGATACTATAAAAGTCATTCAAATATGAAAAATCAAATTAGTTATGGGATAGTGAAGTGGATAAGACTGAATGACCCTTGAAACTTTCTATTTTTAGAGGCCTAATTTCTTTTCTTTATAGACAGTTTGAATACAAGATGTTCAACGTGTGGACGAAAATTCCTTATCTTCGATTTTACAGAAGTTTCTCAAGTGAGTTATATTATTTTAAAAATGCTTGAACACACATATATATATATATATGAATCGACGATTGGTATGATTTATTGTAACTAACTATTCATTATTTCACCGAGAAGATTATTGCTGCTGTGGATGCAGAAGATGAGGTTGGATTGATGAAGAAACATTTTGTAGAATAGTTATTGACTTGTAGAGGGCATGACGAACACAGATAAGCAGCTACACTAGAAGCAATGCTGGAGTTAGCGTAAAATCATGACTTGCAACTAGCGGTTTTTAAAGTAAACGATGAATTTTGCACGAATTTCCAGATCATTCGTTTCAATCGGAAGTTCCAAAATCCTATGACTTCCATGAAAAGCTCCTCAGGTTGGTTACATAATATCGAAAGATGTCGTTAACATAACAGCTAATAGAAAAACGCTGAGTACTTAATTTTAAAGTGTTATAGTTACGGTTAAATCTGTTAAGGTGAGTAAACTAGTTATTGATTTATTACGTGAAGACTTTGAGGGTTCAAGACCATAAAAATTATAACACCTCAAGAGAAAATTAATGAGAATAATTACATACACACACCATATGTTTACTCGGTGTCCCAGGGGCAGACTTTATGAGAAGGTTGGTTACATTTTAATGTTGGAATACCTTCATTCGGCACTAGGTGTCATTGTTCACAAGAGCAAAGAGGAAGGGGACCTGAATTATCGTAGTCATTTGAGCGGTCGTAGCCCGCAGTAGAGTATGAAACTATTTACAAACACTAAACTGGCAGATATGCGCCTGATTTATGGATTGTCAGAAGGAAAAACATGAACACCACAAAGATAGATCCTATCGCGAAAGGTACCCACAGAGAGATGTACTAGAGCACCCGATGTTTACTAATTTGCATCACAATTAGTATGCATATTGATCATTACGAGTTAATAGGCGTAGTGAATGTGGAACACGAGGTACTCAAACTCACAGCATGATCAGTAAATATTTCTGATTATCTTAGTAGTTTCCTTTCATTTTTTGTACCTTCCACACTACATTCCCATGAAGTGAAATAACTTGAATATTCATGATTTTAACAAACGTTTAGTAATCTATTTTAAGCTGGTTGTTTTTAGTAGTTGATATATATATATATATATATATATTATAAAGACGCATGCGAAATACCTCCATTAAAGCCAAACCACTTTTAATAATATCGATTACAAGACATTCTGGTTAATTGGTATAATTCGACTAATTTTGTCATTTAGTATTATTTTATGAAATATATATATTTTTTTGTTCACTCAATCAACTTCTTTGTCAAATCTGTTGTTGTGACTAATGTCACCTGTCTGACGAAGTCAGATGGAGGCCAGCGAATTCATCGCAGCTAAGGAATGGAATTTTTACGCCTGTCGTTAGCCTTAGCTTTGGGCACCATGCAAATGACAGTACAATTTTGCTCCGTTCCACCCCAATTTAGAGGGAGAAAACCCTGGGAGTGGTCAGGGGCCTCCCACGTCTCTTCCCCTCCCACCAACCACACGAGGGGGCTTGCAGCTCGACGGCTATAGTGCCTTTGCGGCCCCATGCCGCAAAGGCACTATACATTTATAAACATACATGTCTTCTCCGGGATTCAAACCCAGTCCCCACACTGCTCTTGTCAAATCTACTAAGCTTAAATAATTAATTATTAAGTTTTCAATATTCGTGGAGAACAAAGTTAGCTTGAAATTTTAACATTACAAAACTAGAAACAGTATAAATATCAAACGAAAAGTTTAAAGCAAGGACGAGAACTGAGAAAGTTGAGACAAATTCTGTCAAAATCTACCTGTAACAAGCGCTGTCACACTTTCATTTTTATTTCACTTTATTTTTATTTCACCCTATACTTGTATATACATTTCCTACTTCATGCGATATATCTTTTCAGAAAAAGACTAAGATTTAAATCTTATAGTAAAGAAATAAGATCCTGAATGGCAGGTCAAAGCTCAGAAAAAATGTTTATCTTTCAAATGTCATGTCATTGTTTTATAAACATCTTGGCAATAGCTTTACACCTTACACAGAAATCATGTTTCAAATCCGAAGTAACATACTACGTGAAAATGTCAACTGAAATTTACGAGTAAATTGAATTTGAAAATTTTTACTCATTTTACTTAAAAACATTCAATTTAATCTTGCAATTCTGTAGAAATTGTTAATATTTTTTCATTTGGTACAACAATATTTGTCTACTGAATATTTGCATCTGAATATTATTAATAAAAACATGCATACATTTATTTAATAAATATTTTTTCTCACATTGAATTTTGATGTCATATGTAATTTAATTTATTACAATACAATATATTCAGACATTTCTATCAGAAATAAATTATATTCAAGCTCGAATAAACATGTATAACTTACTTAAAAATAGTTCATTGACCAATATGTATTTTTATTTCAAATGTTCTGGTGTCTGCGAGAATAAATTAAGCTAGAAAACATTTTGTGGGACAGTAAAAGTGATACAATTTAATATCTTTGCTGTATTATAATTTTTTAGAAATTCAGAATTCAATTATGTTTTCGTTTCTATCCCGGTCGTCTTATCTAAACTATTCAAAAGATGATATATATAGTTTACAACGAAATATATAAATTAATTTTTAAATTTAAAAAACTAAGTACTAAAATATTAATTTCGAGTCATTTTCATAGTAAACACACAGTACTAAAACTAAATTTTCAATGGTCTACAGTAGTTTAGATGTTTTGTATCCCGATGTTTTAAAATCAAATACAAATAATTTGTAAAATAGGTATCTTGCTGTTTTTACTTATTAAATTAACTTTCTAAAAAATACATTGTACTATAAAAAGTAAAACGTAGTTCCAGATTTGCTGAAATTATAATAATTCCATTGTCTATTATTCGGATATTCCTGATAAAATACTGAGACGTTCAGAATTTTAGAGGAAATTGGAATAGAATGTGCAGTCACACTGTGATAAGAGATCAGAACTCCCGAACCTTAAAAAAAACTAAAAATAAGCCTTAACATAATAAAAAAGAACATTAATCAGCCAAAAAAGGGCGCTGCATTGTTTGTTTATGGGTAAAAGATGTAACAACTGACTTTTATAATTAGTTAAAAAATGTAGAATTTTTAATAAAGTTTTTTTTTTAATAAAATTATTTTACACATTATCATAACTGAGTTTTATGATAGCATACGTAAATTAAGCATACACATTAAAGAAGGAATTATTAGGAATACCAGCTAATTTTAGAAAGATTCCATGGAACTGTCATTACCAGCAAGAGATGCTCCAAGAAAAGAAAATTTATAATCCATATAATAATGTTATTACAAATAAACATTTTAGTTCAGATTTATTGTTTTGAACATATATTATCCTAAACATTTAGGAAATACTAACACTGTAAAATCTGGCGTATAACGCACACTTATACTTTCAAGCTTCATTTCTAAACATTTAGGTATATTCACCGTATAACACGCATCCCTTTTTTTACGAAGGAGCCTGAAATGTACGTGTGTAATGCTAATATGTTTTGAAGTCATTTATTTGAGGTATTATCCCAGAATTTTGAGGAAAAAAAATTATACTTCTAGAATTACAACCCCTTAAGTTCATATGGTGTGTTTTCTTTTAACCCTCTAAGCGGTCTGCACTTAAAGTCTTGCCATTCTGGAGATGCTTCAAAAATGCACCGCACATATTTTTTTGCTTTCAGGTAGGATTCTCAAAAGCGGTTGAACCGTACTTTTAAGAATGCGGCTCGGCCGCTTTTGGAAATCTTGCTTGAAGGCAGAAAAAGCATCTCTGGAATGGCGGAATTTTACGTGCAGTCCGCTTGGAGGGTTAATTAAACAATATTCCGATCTATGTAGAAGTCTAATTCTTTTATGTTTATCTGTTTTTCTTTTTAACTTTTGATGACATCATTTTTACACCTGGTGTATAACACACTTCCGTAAATTTCAATCAAATTCTGTGTGTTAAAAGTGAGCTGGATTTCATTATTTGTTAAAAAGCTTCCACACAAAGCAAATATGTATTTTCAAATTTCTCGAAAATTCATTGGACATCATCAAATATTTTATTAGTTACACGCATTTTCTCAACTGCAATGATAAATATAACAGTAAAAGAAACGATTATATAGCTTTCAACTTTTACAACTATTTTAAAGATTTCTCTAAGGTAATAAAATTATTTACGTGTCACTATACAGATTAATCACACAGATTAATTTAATATTATATTAACTTTCAGTCGGTACTATCATTTAACTCACCTCCATTATTGACAAAAGAGGAAATACAACTTCTCTCATACAATAAACTGTGTTATTTTAAGAAATATTAAAAATACGCATAATAGCGTTTGAGGGTATACATATATACTTTCTTTGATATATTTCTGAATGTTCATGAAAACACGTAAAATTTTCAAACCTTCCTCAAAACAAAAAGAATGAAGCCTGTTCTATAAATCAACATAGAAGAAGTATTTGTAGCATCTGATCCACCTATGTTTTATTCAGTATCCATTTGCATTGTGGATGGGATATCATTTGATTTATACGCATATGATGTTCATAAAAGGCATAAATATTTCATAAATATTTAAAGTACCCTTACCTTGCATTGGAAGTAGTCCAAACTTTTCATGCGTATTTGAAATCTCATGCACTACTAAAATGGAAGAAATTATAAACGTGATATTTTTAAATTCTTATCTAGGACATATTTCATCAAAAAAGGACACAACGGTGAGTTTGAATAATATATATATATCCTTAAAAGTTATTTTATGATAAAATGAAAGGAATTTTTTGGTTTCTAAAATTTAGGCGCATTAATAACGAAGAAAATAAATTTGCAATTTAATTAATATTTATTTGCACAATTTTTAAAAACTTATTAATTTTAATACTAAACACCCAATAATATTTTAAAATAAGAATGCGCATGAATTACAAAGATTCAATTATAAACTACATATATATCAATATTTATCTGCTCCTTTTGTTTTGAAGGATTGTTTGAAACTTATATATTTTGTTAAAACTATTCTACACATATTCAACGTAAAGAATAATTTAAATTTAAATTTTAGTGATCTGTGTGTGCATGTGTTATACATTTTTATACTTAAATAGATCCTGAAATAATTAAGTATCAGAAAGATCTGAAATATAGGTTGAGAGAGCACATAAAGTCATTCCTTATAATAGGCTTTATTAAATTATTCATATGTTGTTGTTGTTGTGGCTAATCCTCAGTCTGTCTAGCGGAGTAAAACAAGACTCAAAAGAAAACTGACCCTTAAGAAATCCAATAAAAGGAGGGGAGAGGAAAAAAGGTTTGATTCATATGTAAACACGGTATGCATTTTCTTAACTATAATCAGTTACATAACATAATTAAAAACAACTTTGTAATTTAAGATGTAAAATAAGTATTGTACATTTTTTTTTCCATTTTTAAATACGTTTTTATTTAAATAAAGTATTTTTTAAATGTTTTAATGTAAATTATTACCAATGTATATGATAGAATTTTTTTTTAAAAGAATAATGTTTCGCATTCAATTTGATAGAAGAAATGTTTTATTTCTGAAGTACTTTGTCTTAAAAGAACTTATATATCAATATAGAATTTACTGTATTAGGAAATATATTTTTAAATACCAATTTAAAAATATTAATTTTTCTTATAAAAGGTGTTTTTTTAAGTAATCTCTATTTGGTTCTTATAAATCTTTTCGAAA
>BMAV01017397.1:0-25334 GCA_019973955.1 Trichonephila inaurata madagascariensis | reverse complement strand
ATTGTTGCTTAGTAGAGAATCATTATTCTTTGCTTTATCAAAAAAAATAATAATTAAAAGAAGCTATTACAAAGATATATCACAATCAAGATTTATTATGCCCATGAATCCCATTTGATAAGGAAATCAGGAATATAAAAATTCGAAGCAAACGTATTAGTTACATGCTTCTAATCACAGTATTATTTCATTATAGAACATTAAAGGTTCTCTGAGGTGTTAATCTTAGATTTTTCGAACTTTCGAAAAACATATATGTTGCTCCTCATTTTCTTTTGAACATTTTGATACCAACCACGTGATAGTACTACAAAAATTTTGAAAGTTATTCAAAAAATTCCAAACAGCAATTTAGTAATAATACTGCTAAAATGGACACATGTCACGCCCACTTATTCTTGATTTCCGCATACGTTTAATTTTTTCTGTTTTTAATAAACCTCGGGAAATATTTTAAACACTTGAGTGAATCAGAAGGAAGCTTGCAACTCAACACATTCCTTAAGATGTGTTTTCATTCTGTTCTGTTAATGCTAGCACGTTGTTTGAAATAACTTATCGAAATTCAAAACAACGTTGTTTGAAATCATTTATCGAAATTAAAAACATTATTTATCTCTTGATTTAAATGGAAAATATACATCGTAGACATTCAGGTAAACGTCCCAAGAAAAGAAGATTCAGAGGGAACCAGTTCATGAAGGTATGTCCTCATACAAATGTTGCAGAAAGGAGGGACACTGGTGAGTATGCTTCCAGTAATAAAAAATCTCAGGAATTCAGACTTCATTAAAGTCAAATCTGGTTGTGAGTGAAAACTTCAAAGGATATCGTATTTTTGATCTGATTTCAACCTTTAGCTCTATTTTGTCAGTATCATATTGTTTAAAATGTCATAAATCATTAACAATTAATGAAAAGTCCACTCGTGGTTAATGTTCAAATTTTGAATAACATTGCAGAAACTGTTGGTGTGTTTGTACTTTTTCAAGCTGGGAAAACACTGGCAATAAAAATAATGTTTCAGAAATTAACAGAAGATATATTTTAACAATGGGATACATAGGCCAGGGTTTAGAGTCATTAAAAACCTTTTGTGCTGTAATGAGTCTTCCTAATCCTATTGAACAAAAATCATATGATATTATTAATAATAAATTTCACTTGTTACGCAGGAAGTCACCGAAGAAAGCATGAAAAGGCCAGCTGTCGAAGAAAATTCTTCGTCACCTGATAACCTTTTAACGGTAAGTGGTGATGGAACCTGGAAGACGAGAGGACATTCATCGTTGATTGGAGTATGTACTGTAATAGGAGCCGAAACAGGGAAGGTTTTGAATAGGGAAGTGTTGTCTTCATTTTGCAAAGGATGCGACAGTTATAAGGGGGTAAAGGTTGGTATCAAGTACAAAAAATGGCAAAGAGCGCATAAGATTTCATGTAGAAAAATATATTCTGGCTCTGCTGGTAAGATGAAGGTTGACAGGATGATGAGGAATTCTAATCGATCAGAAAAGCTTCACAACCTGAAATATTCGAACTACATAGGAGATGGCGAAACAAAAAAAAAATCCAATGCCCTTTCTGAAAACAAGCCATACTGCCCATCTTATTCAGAAAATAGAAAGTGTGAAAAAGAGAATGGATACAAGACTTTGGAAGCTTAAATTAGTATATGGTAAAAAGAAATTATCTGCTGGTAAAACTAGCGGAGGTAAAGGTAGGTTAACTGATAGTTTAATTGATAAGCTTGCGCATTACTATGGTAATGCTATTCGATGCAATTCTACTAGTGTAAAGGAAATGCGGAAATTCATTTGGGCTGTTTGGGGTCATTCTTGCAGCACTGATGATGAACCGATACACTGGTTTCGTCTTACAAAACCAAATATATGGTGTAAATATAATGCTGAAATTAATAATAACTTACAAAATTGTAAACACAAACCCTCAGAGTTGCTAAAGCTGTTTCGAGATGTTATTAAGCCTGTATTTGCAGACTTATCTCATCTGGCACTCCTAAAATATGTTTAGGAGGTAAGACACATAATCCAAATGAAGGTTTAAATTTATTAATTTAGAAGTTTTGTCCTAAGACGATTGGTTCTAGTCTTCACATTGCAGATATTGCTACAAATCTAGCAACCAACTTTTTTAGTGATGAAAACCAAATACTTATTACTATTTTAGAGAAGTTTGGCTTAAAAATTAACAAAAATATTTGTGTGTCACTGGCTCAACGTGACAATCGTCGAATCTTTACGTCAAGAAAGAGGAGCTTAGCATCATCTTTTGAAGCTCGCAGAGCCAAGAACATAAAAACACTAAAGAAATTGAGCTGTTTGAGCTACAGGAAGGTATATAATCAAGGAACATTTTAGCATGTAAGTTTTAAAATTTATTTTCTCAATTTCAATTTAAAACTTAAGAGCCTTTTTTCTCAGTTTTTGTTTTTGTTCACTTACGCGCATTGCGATTCAAAAACTATCATACTTTACAGAATTATATAAACTCTATCATAATCTTTATAAATCCTAGCTATTTATAGTATTATATATTTGTAATTTTTTAAAAAAATTTTAAAAAAAATTGAATTTTTTTAAAAAATTTAAAAAATGTACTTTTTTATTTTTAAAGATATTTCTTTTTATTCTATTTATATAAAATAAGCTATAATGTAATAAGGATATATTTGACTTTATAAATCAACTTATTGCTAGTAATTAGAATTATACTTGCAGAAAATGTCATGGGCGTCGTAAAATTTACTATTTATTTCTTACAAAAATTTTTCTTATTTTTATGTGCTTATTATTTTTATAATTATGATTATATTTTAGACAGTTAATACTTTTTTGAAACCATATTCCTTTACAAAAAATGTGTAAAAGAATCAAATTATTTCATTTTAATCTCATAGAATTATTTCTAGTCGAAAATTGTTTGCATTTTGTGCTCTCGAAATATTTTCAACACCCCTGAGATCCCTTAACTACATTATATTTGTTTTTCATGATGGCATGACTCATTAAGCTTAGGAAGTTAGTTGATAAAAATTATCAAAATGCACAAAAAATATATTACAAATAAAAATTTAAAATCAAAATTTTTTGCGGAAATGGGGCTTTCAATTGATGTTTTTAGTACAAGTAAATAATAAGTACAAAACAAAGTCAGAAACAACAAATTTGATCACCATACATCTGAAACTCGCTCAAGTGACATAGATGATAGTTGAGCAAGCATTCTACTTAACAGGATTTCACACTCCACCAATGTCAATACATTGAAAATCTAGTCTTTGACTAGAAAAAAAGTATAAGCCAAAAAAAGATTTTTTGGTGCATGCGGTTGTTAAAAATTCCTCCAGTTTTTGTTTTTATAAAACTCCTATTGAATGTAGGAAATTTTTCAGGTTAAAGTGTAACTTATTAAGATCTTATTAATGAAATCTATATAAAAATAATGCATATCATGTTGAAACACCCATTTATAGATTTATGTATCACAATTTGAATTGTTTTTAAAGACTACGTGATTAAGAATAATTAATTTGTGTGTGTGTGTAATTACTTCAATTATACTTCTGTAAGTAATTAAACATTTACTTTAATTAAATTAGTTTTCCAGAAATAGTTTAAAGAGTCGGCTTGGTTATCATATTCCTTAAAAGATTCATTCAATGGTTAATTTCCTCTTGAAAGGTTATATATGGAATTTTTTCACTTCATGACTGTTGTAAAATTATACTTTGAGCAGACAGAGTTTCAGAGAAATTATAAATTCATGTCAAAAGTCTTTGAGGAAAGAGGATTTCCTGAATTGACAATGGCGTCACTAATGAGAAATTAATGGCTCTATAAAGACTTCTTTCAGTATGAACGATCAATTGACAAGAGAACTCACAAAGGGAAAAAACTGCATATTGTGGAGGGATGTTTTTAGCTTTAAACTTTAAGATGATGATTTTATTTTGGTTGGAAAGTTAGAGAAAAGGGGATATTTCTAATTCGTTATCTATTGGTATCCTTATTTGGAGACTGCACAATTTTTCAATTGCAAAATGTGGCAATATAACTTATTTTTATCTTTCAAAATCTTAAGAAAATTCTATGCAATAAATTTTATCAAATGTTGTATAACATGTTTACCAATTGTAGCTTTGTATTTAAATGTTTTCTTTAATTTTATAATACAAAAATACTCGAGAAAAATTGAGTTTAAGATTAAACCATTTAATAGTTTTTTTAAAAATATATTACATAATAAGATTTACAATTTAAAGGTACAAAACGGGTTCAATACACATCTTTATACAGGTTTAAGACTATAAAATTCTGCAAATGTTTCATTTTACATAAAAATAAAAATATATATAGTTTAGTGTCATTAAGGTAAATAGATAAAAACTGTGTTTGAATTACTGTGGCTGATCTCTAATCGAAGCCCCAAACACCTGCGTCCGCCAGGACGTTACACCCCAAATAACATTTTGTTGATCTATTGTAGCTTTTTTTATTTATAAGCATACTTAAGAGATACTTTAAAACCGAAATAAAGTGAAAAATAAAAATAAAAACAGGAGTGTTGAATCGAAGAAGTCAAGTAATATCAAAATGAAACCTCTCAACCTCAGTTATCGTATTTTAAACTTAGTATAATAATTTTGAAAATAACTAACTTGCTTTGTAATGACGAACAAGAAATGACAGATGTTGAATAGAAATCCGACAAAAAGTTGAATGTATTGAATAAATTATTTCTTCAACGTAAGTGAGTTATTTTTTAATTCTTTATAGTTATTTCTTGATACATTCAAGTTCAGAGTAGCATGCTTAATACGAATGCCGAACATCATTCACAAACGATAGAAACAAGAAATCCTGTATAGGTTTTACTTATAAACACGTGTTCCTCTGATCTAAGTAGCAATGATAACACAAAGAAAAACGAAAACAAGTTATTTTATGTTCTTTTCTTCGATTTTTCATCTTCAATAAGAATGTTTCAATGATTTCCGAATTCTTTTTGTAGAAAGATGTTTTAAAATTTACATTGGTATCGAAGTATTTCTCTCTTATTTTAAATTATCTCAAAATAATATTTTTCTTTAGAAATGTTTTTTCTTTGATTCATAAAATCAAAAATTATCCAACATTCTAATAATAGGAGAAAACATTAAATTTATTATTTATACCGTAAAATCCGCGGCATATGACGCACACACAAAAAAAGAGATGAGTATAAAAATAATTAGACTTCTACATATATTGACACACTGTTTATTTAAATGAAATCACATATCTTATTAACTTAAACAGTTGCAGTTCTAGAAGTATACTGTTTTCTAAAGAGCTTCGGATAATACCTCGAATAAATGACTTACAAACATAAGAGCATTGCATACACACATTTTAGGTTACTCGTAGAAAAGGGTGTAAGTGTTAGATGGTGAATATATATAAAAATTAAAAAACGTATCTTGAAAGTTTAAATGCGCGTTTTACGCCGGGACACGTTATATACCGGACTTTACTGTAGTATCCCTCATATTTTATTGAAATACTCAAAATGAGGAGCAGCAATCATTTAAAATTTCTTGAATTAGGACACAATAATAATTACGTGTTATTATTTTGTATCAAATTGGTTCTTTTTGCGATTTTATTACTAATTAATGAAAACTCAGTTGTATAATAAAATTCGTTCACTTGTTTGAGATAAAATCCGTGACTGTGGTAGCCGGTTGGTATAGGTATCGGATCGTGGCTTGCCTTCTCACGTGTTCGAGTCCAGTACCACTAAAGACCTGCCGTGTAGGGCAGCGATGCACGTTAAATCCGTCGAGAGCTGAAACGTCCTCCCGTTGGTGTGGTGTGGTAGTTAGGAGAGAAGGGTGCCAGCTCAGGTGTCATCCACGTCACTTGACCATGGTTCAAAATTACGTGGTCCGTCGCCAAATGCCTTCGTGTAGCTGAACAGTGCGAGGTTAATATTCAATAAATCAATTGAGATAAAATCCACGAATATTTTTTATATTTTAATTAAATTTTAGTTTTATCTTACGTAGTTATTTTGAGAAACGTATTTTTTTTTAAAAAATTTCAAACTATATTGAATTATTTTAAATGATAAATATAAATTTTAAATGTGATAATCAATCTATGCTAAAAAACGTAAATTGTATTGCAGACAAAAATATATGTATGGTATTGGAAACAATTTTGAGCATAAACATTTTGTGCTCGATGAAATTATTTATTGATGTTTGTTCTAAGCCCTTTTCTTTTTTACGCTCTTTGAAAAAAACCGCAAATTAGAAATCAAATAATAATCCATTAAGTTATGTACATAATTTTTCATAAATGCAAAAATTCTTCCATCGTAATATAACTTGCATTTTAAAGCACACACCGTCATAGGAGTTTATTTTTATTTTTTGTAATTTAACGCCATTTTGCAGTAAAACCAGTGAATTATTACCTTTTATACAATGTCTATCAAATTAATTTTCAATCAGAGGGAAATAAGGCATTCATTAAAAAAATACTGTAATTAAGATACTGTAATGTGTGAGAGGTCTACACCTCTTTCTTGGGCAATTAGATATGTAGGAGGCAGGGAAGAAACACAAGCCATATGATCCAATCAATCTATTTATTGATCACACTATGTAACGGCACAAATTCAATTAATAATAGTAAGAGAATGACTTAGTGCAAACAGAAAAAGAGGAGTAAGGATGAAATACACGAAATATTAGGTGACTATCAAACTTGATCCTTACTTTATATAGGATCTAATATATTATCCAATTTAATCTAATATTAATTTAATCTCAGTGATCAATCGTCCCATCTTTCTCCTAATAAGTATTTAATCACAATAATTCAATAATTATACCTGTCAGTAACAATCTCAAATGATTACGGGTTTGCATCTACACCTACCTCTATTCTAGCAAGAAAACTTCCATTATGTATAGTAAACTTAATTTGCATATCACGATTTTCTTCTTCCACAGGGTTGTTTATGGATAACGTGAATTGATAGCCCAAAGATTTCCCAAGAAGATTAGAGGTAGGATCGTGAATAGATCCTGCACAAATGTACTATTACAATAAATAAAAATCATTTAAAGCATAGAAAAAAAGTCATTGATATTTATGATCTCCAAAATTCATCTTAATATAATACGTAAAACAGATTCGAAAATTTTAATTGTAAAATACGTGTATTACATTTAAAATGTAAAAAGGTAAGTAAATACGTTAAGAAGTATAATTGGCCGCTTCCTCTTTTTAGTAGTAAACTGTATATATAATTTGTTTAAATACTTATAGGTTATATATTGTACATGTAAGTTTTTCTTACAAATAAATTAGAGATAAGTCACTGTTTTGCTCCATGTACGAATACACAGGCTGTGTCAGGATTATTAGTACAAACTTTAACACTAAACTGTCCTTCAATGTCTATTTAATCCCCGAGCCTGCTTACTTTGTTCTCCTTTCCGCATTTTTAAAGGGAATTTGAAACTTTTCCATGACTTTTAATCATTTTCCCTGGTGATTACACAGAAAAATTTTATACAGCTCTTGATTAATTAGGATTGATTTTCCAACTAAATATATCTAGGAAGTCCACTGGGTTTCATTTCAACACCAAATCAGTTTATCATTATAAAAAGCTGTCGTTCACCAAAATATAGGCAACTAAGTAGATGCTTTCAGTAAAACAAACTTTGCGAAGTTCCACTGCACATTTTTTTTTTTTTTCCTTTTACCTTCTATGTAGTGTTATTGAGTTAACAGTGGAAATGAATCAATTATACTGAAATTGTTGTGTCTAAGTGTTTCGTTATATACTATTTCTGCTCATAGAAAAGAAAATTTCATTCGATTTTCAAAGTGCAGGCCAGACACCATCAAATGACGTCTCTTAGAAAAGGTATAATCCCTGATGAAATTGCTAATTTGTTGCTAGAGTTTTCTAAGAATGAATTGTCTCTTAATTTAGATTCCGATGAAGACATAAGATTGCATTAAAGTGACTCCGAAGAATATCTGAAGAAATCTCAGATATAACTGATAATATAACTGATTAAATCCTGAAATATATGTCACTAGGGATGGCACAGAATGGATACCGTATAATAGTAATATTCCTGGCAGATTTGCGACTCGAAGTGTTTTGAGACAAAGCAGTGCTCTCCAATAAGCTTCGAGAAACATAATATCAACGTCAGTTTCTTAAAATATAAAGGAACATAATAATTGATAATTACATGATAGATTATTAAAAAGACTTATATATATATATAAAAAACTTAACTCTATACTGAACAGTAGTCCTGCAATTATTTAGTTAAACCAATTACTTTATGTATTTTATATCTTGGTGACAAAATGACACCAGCGGACGTTTAAGGGTAATGAAAATCCTGGATGTTCTAGGGTTAAATTGAGTTAGAGGTTATCACAAGGACTCAGATTTTTATAGCAAGCCATAGTCGAGAACGTTATGGGAAATTAACATGATAGATACAAAAAACGAATAGACGCAACACTGAGATTACCTGAACTATTTATTTTTCAAAGTTGAGTTATACTGGGAGTTGGAGTCACTCGTGCCCCCCCTCACACTATGCCTATTAGTATATCTGCTCAAATTATGAAAGCTGCTGGTCCAATGTATCTCTCTCTGTGTGTAACATTCGAGATAAAATCTTTCTGCTGCTCGAGTATTTCCTTCTGCCAATCCGCAAATCTGTTGTATATCTGCCAACTTGGAATTAGTAAAATGTTCCATACTGCTCTGCGGGTGATGAAAACTGAATTGTCTGCGGTCATGCAGTTTTTTTTCTTCTAATGCTCTTGTGAATATCGCCATCTAGCGCCGAACACAGACAATTCCAGCGATGAATTGCTTTGCAATTATGAATCATTTTGATGTTCCCTACCTACCCAAAAAGTTTGTCCTAACAATCCTGTAAGACTCCGTAGATATACGAATATTATTAGCTGATCGAATCTTTTTAGTAAGAAAACTATATTTTAAATGTACAATACACACTTTTACCTATAAGAATATATTGATAAGTTAAGTTAATTTGTTCATTGAAATGTGACTGTAAAGTTTTAAGACACGTAGTATAATGTACAGACATCGTTCAAGTAAAATGACAAATTAAATCGAACCAATGAAAGTAAGGTTTTTCAAAAACGACTTTTAGAGGTTTAATGTAGGTGCATTCATAAAATGAAGTATAATGTGACATAGGTGACAATTTCCTGATTTATTAGGTATGTTTTAATCTATTCAGGAAATTGTGTACGATGATTAATCTTAATTTTATCCTTTTCATACAGAAAAAAAAAACGATATAAAATTAAATTTTTTTAAAAAAAGATATTGCTTCAGTAAAAAATATGATTTTTTTTTTTCATTTTCATCCTGTTAAAAATAAGAAGACATTGTCCAAAAGTAAACTTCCAAAACAAGAAATTCTTCTTTCAACAATGCTTACATAAAGCTTTCATCCATTAAAAACTGTCAAAGATTAAAAAAAAAATAGAAAAATCCCCCCTCCCGATACGCTTTAATCTTACAGAAATATCTTCCTTCCCTTGAATATATTTTTATATAAAATTCTTATCTGATTTTTTATTACTATATTTAAGGAAGAAAGTTGTTTTGCGTACTTTTCCCAAGATAATGGAAGAATTATCATCTTTATCTTTCGCATTAAGGAAGACAATAGAAAAACACATGCCAAGAAAAAATATATTTATATACTCCTTAAGTATTTGATAATTCTTATGATTCTCATAACCTTTTTTTTTTTATAAAGGGAATTATTTATTTGTATTTTATCATCAACAGAACAGCCAAAATTTTATAAATATAAAAAACAAATATAATATATTCAATGTACATAAAATAAAGCAAAATTTTAGGTAAAATTTTAGTGCTTTCAAATTACATTATGAATAAATAGTATGATGATATGTAGGATGAAATATATTGTGAAGGACTAATTTCCGATAAAATCTATTGTTCCTTGTATTAATAATTCAATAACTTATTTTTTGGGAGAATAAACTGCGAAATATATTATTACCAGCAAAATGTAAAAACCGCCATACAGTACGCGGTTGCGTTTCATTAAATCAAATCATTGCATTACGCTATCTCAATGACTTAAGTGATTATTTACCTCAATCTGATTATTCTGAAATATGTCTTTTATCCCTCAAGGTTTCTTGCAAAGAAGAAACTTAATAATTTTAAGGAAGTTGAAGAAAAAATAATTAGGCAAACCCGTTTATTAATAATCAGACAAATTTATTCAGTATAACCATGTACTTTAAGAGTATTATTCTGTCTACAATGGATATCACAAAATTAGTATAAGAAATTCAAAACAAATGAAAGGCTTTGAATACAATGTTTCAGGGTTTGCCATCAATATCTTGATATTATGGATAATAATTTATTTATAAATGCTTTAAATTTTAATAATGTGTACACAAAGAAATTATAAGGGATTTTTTTCTTACTGTACAATTTTAACAATTTCAAAATTTTTGGCACACCAACAATAAAATAAGTAAAATAACTTTATTATGTAATACACTATGCAAAATAGTTTGTGATAATAATTTTCAACGCTAGATAAAGTAATATGCATCACGACAAAGACATCAAAATTTTTATTGAGTAATTAATTACTAATTAATCAAAATGATGCATTTAATATGAAAATTGAGCTTGTTGATATTTGATAATTTCCTTTATATTTTGTAGTAAAAAGGATTATGCCACTCTAAATTCATCATGCACATTTGGAAATATCTGTCTTTTTTTTCATTATTATTTCTGCTCATTCTGAAAATCGAAATTCACTCAAATAAGATGAAGACAATTGTAGCAACCTTTTTCAAAGCTTTTTGGCTGTTGTGAGATAATCACATCTAATTGTTTTCCAAAATGAATTAATTAACACGTTAAAATGTTTTGCAATTAAATATCTTGATTATTACTGAGTGAAATTAGTCTATGATCTCCATGCTAAGGTAGTTCATATCCAGATATATCTGTTAACACAAATGGATTAGGAACCCTATCAATTTTTTCTTATGTCCATCTATCCACGCGCGAAAAGATAAGTAAAATAAAACACGCACACTTAGTTTATTTCTGTAAAATGACCGAATGATTCGATTCCGCAATTTATTTGTTTTCTTTGATTTCAGTTATAATTTTTTTTAAGAAATTGACGACACACTTCAAGAATTTGGTGGCTTAAAAAATTGCCGCGACACAGTAGTTGAGAATCATTGCATTACAGGATAACAATAATCTGAATTGCCGCATTATTTCTGTGCATAAATAATGGAATAATATGACTTTTTTTTATGCTTACACATATTGCACAACACTGTAATTTTAGATACATTTACATACTATATATAATAATAAATATATTTAGTTTTAATATTATTTATTCAATCGAAAGATTTAAGACAGGGTTACATAAATAGTTAATTACATGAAAAAAAATCAAAATTTATTGATACCAAGATGCTGTGATTAGAATCATAAATTCAAAATCAAATTAAAGTAACTGAATAGGAACAAGGAAAGATATCATTGTTTCTAATATGAATTATTTGGGGGTGGGGGCAGTATTATGTATAAATGTGTACAATATTATTTTTATGAATTTTGAAAAGAACAAACAGTCTTAAACACTTCTGCATTGACAGAAATGATACTTAATATTTAAGACGTGTATAGCTGTGTTTCAAGTCCGGCTCATTTAAAGGCCTCAGTAATATAAAAAATGTTGTCTCCAAAATCAATTCTTTCACCCATTGCGTTTTTTAATACTATTGTAATTGTAAATGTTCTATGCAAATTTTCATTGAATTGCTAATTTTAATTATGGTAGCTCGAAGTTCAAAAGTGTACAGTTTTAATTTGACTTTTATCCAATACAATTTAAACAAATACGAAATCAATATTATTATATAGATTTCTAATTATGTTTAACAAACCTTCAAATCTAAATTGTATACACATGATTTAAGCGATATGTTACCCTACAGTGGCAATCGATATGCTACTTCTAATTTTTCGTATCGTAAGATTCTCTTATATTGAAAATGTACAAACTTAGTACAAATTCAATATAACAGAATCTAGAAATAGTATATATATTTATATATAGTCAAAATTCTCTACTATATATATATATATATATAAGCATCTTCTGTCACATATATCTCTCCACACCTCCATACCAATCGTAATGATCCCATCCCTCTGTAAAACAAATGATGATTTATAACGTTCACGCTGATGACGAATGCGATGATTATATGCTCCAAGAAAAGCGGAATTCTTCACAAAATATCTTGTGATACTAGTCGGAGAGCAACCGTAATGTACGGTTACATTGTCCTTCTAGAAGTGTTTGCAAATGCTGCGAGGTTAAAGACCACAGTGAGCGTATCCCCCACAGCCAAACACAATAAGACGGTTGAAGATACCATGGATATAATGGAAGTGCAGATAGCCTACAATAACGCCTTTAGGACAGTTATAATGTGCAGATCAATCATCCGAACTTGTCGCTCGTTTGTTCATCTTGGTCTTTCACATGCCTTATTCCGTCGACGAGTTTTTGCTTTGATTTTTGCAGAGGGCAAATTTGCGAAGGTTGTAGCGGCCTATTGTTCGGTATGGCCATTCACTTTCATATTTATTCCGAATTAGCGATCGATTTTAAAGTTGTCTTATTAGCTGTAAGATATCCTCACAACAATCGTATAAGATGTTTAAAAAACTCAATTTTTCCCTGTGCCAAAAGAACTTATTTAAAATTTAGAATTTTTACAATACTTATCAAATGAAATTTGTTTATTGAATGTATTACTTTTATCTGCATAAATTAGCAAGTTTTTAAATGAATTTTTAGATATGCATTATTAAAGAAAAGCACTGAAAAGCTATTATTTACCGAAAAATTAATTGCGTAATGACGATATTAGATAATTATTATTAGTAAAGAAATGATATTTTAAATTTTAACTCTAGAGTACTATGCTTAAAGTTTACATGAGAGTGTGATATATATTATTTTTAGGAAATTAATACCTCATGGGTTTCAATATTGTCTAAATTTTGTACATAGTTTTCCTCGTAATGTACTTAATTGATTATCAACATTTCATTTTCAAACAAAACAAGGGTTTTTCTAAATAAAGTATAACAAACATTAATCGAAAGTCACAAAAGTACTTTTTTTTCTTCAATACCCCTTGTAAGATAATCAATCATTCATTAAACTGTAGTTTTCAAAACACTGTCCAATTCAGTCCTTTCAGCAAACTTATTAATTTTCTGTCGTGTTTGAGCTGATTGCAATGCCCAAAATAATATTGCAGAAACTTTTATAACACATCATTATAATTATTCTTAAAATGATCGATTTCTAAAGATATTAAATCAGACATAAACTTAATGGAAGGATATATGCCCAAATAGCGTAAAAAATGGTACATGAACTCTCAGAGCATCCAATGTTCTTTGTCAATTAATCTTCATTAGTAATTTTGTTAAGAATCATTAATTAAAGACCGGATACCAGAGGCCATTTATCACCTTTGGGAATTGCGTAAAAAATTATGAAGCAATAATTGCTCAGTTACTGTGCTTTTTTTTTAGTTACTTCATTTTTTAACTATATATTCTTTTACTTTTTACATGGAAATCCGCTTGTTCCAAATCTTGGCAGTTACGGAAGCTTGGAAGTTTACTTTTTCTTGCTTCAGTGAAGCTTCTGTTTTTTAGAATAATTAAATACTCTCACATTTCTGGATAATATATGAGAATTAAGAATGCATGTTAAGTTGATTGCGTGATAAACTTTTTAATAATGGGTAGATACTTGTTTTTGTTCATATTTTCAGTTTAGTCAAAGACCATCATACATGCGCACAATTTCTCAACTAATTACTGAACTAAATGATGTCCATTTCAAGCAATACATCACGGAGCTACATCTAGTACAAAAAATATTTTTACACTTCGTTATATGATTCATACAGTGACAACCAACAAACAGTATAATTATACACACAGTATTCCTGATGTTGAGAGAAAAGCAACATTTTCTTAGAAAAAATTCTACTATTGCTTTAAATTCGGAGAACAATCTTACATTATTAACTATGGATTTTAAGAATTCGTATCTATAGCTTCTTATTTGTGTATTTTATATGAAATATCATGCATTATTAGTTTAAAAGTTATGTTTAGATGCATTTTAATATTTCAATTAAGATTTACCATTAGAACAAGTGATTATAACGTTAATAAACCGAATTCAGCATTTTATAAAATTTTAGTTTTGTAAATTTTAGTATTATATACCAATTAGCGATATCGCTAAGCTTTTGCTAAGTATCCATTAAATCGCCACTATAACGTAAGGAACGAAGTTGCTTGGAAATGTTATTATTTTAGCATATACAATAAATACAACATATGGTAATAGAAACGTATTGCACATTCAAATATAAGTTATGTACTTTATTTTAAAAGTGCTTTACACAAAATTCGTAACAATACGACTAACACAGGTCTTTAAATTATTTGTAATTAAAAATTTAATTAAGTATTTTTATGCAAATTGTTATTTTACAATATATTAAATATTGCTCTTTAAAACTTACAAATGTACTATCTACTAATTTATTTATTCTCTTATATATATTTAAACACATGTACACAGGTACATGACTTAAAACAATAATGGTATTTCTACGTGAGGTGAGCATGACATTTTCTTACAATATGTTCTGAAACATTTTGTATTCATATACTAGTCATGCAAAGTTTGACGAATCCCTTTGTAAGTTGTATTTCAATTAAATTTTGAAAAAAATTACTTGCATATAATATGAACATTGCTACAAGAATTAAAATAAAATTTAAGTAGCGAATATGTATAGAATAATTTTAAAATGCAAATAAAAGGATTGCATAAGTAAAATTTTAAATGAACACACCAAGAACTGTATATATGTACGTGCGTATATCTATAATATAAATAAAATGAATAAGAAAGTAATACAAATTGTAAATTAAAATAAATAATAAAGAAACAAATGAAGTAGAATTTGAATGTTTGCTTAACACAAACAGAAATATATTTACTGTCCTACACGTTTTATTTTGAAAAGTGAAGTTGAGTAAATATGTGATTTAAAATACAGTTTTATTCAATGGTTCAGTACCATCATGTTTGGTAAATAACCTTAAAGTATTTCTTCAACAAACATAATCAGATAATATATTTGCAGATATATATTTACAGAAAGTAGTTGACTAAACACATTCGTTTAAATAAATATTTTCTTTCTCACTGCAGATTTTATGTGCATCACAGAACATTTAAATTTGAATATTTCCTTTTAAAAATGCATAGTTTTCCTTGTTTTTTGTTTGCTGCTATATTTCCTTTGAAAAAAAATTATATATAACTAAATTTATGCATGTATATTCACATAAGAGAAAAATAACTCAACGATTTTGTACTGCGTACAAATGCTTTTGTAAATATGGAAAAGTGAAAGAAAATTTAAAACGTCTGATGTACACGAAATTGAGATTCAGCAACATGAAATAAAAGCAAAAATAAAAAAAAAGTTGTTTAAATTATCCTACTTAAAGATTAAAATATTATTGTTAATAATTTTCAGTATTTCCTCTATCTTTTGAGCTATTCTCTAGCTTCCTGATAACCACCAAGATAGCGGTTATTAAATATGCTATGATGTCAACTGTCATTATTAATTGAGTCACAAAATATAAAAAAAAATAATTTAAAAATTCAAATTTTCAAAAAAATTGAAAATTACTACTTCTTTTATACATTGTACACATTTATACAATTTGTCCTACACCGTTATTTAACTCAGATGCATATGACTTAATATAAATGCATAACAGATATTGAATGGATGGGATCTGTTGTTACTAATCAACCTGCTCTTAGGGATGTAAAAAAGAAGGGAGTAACACAGACATTATCAATAAATACGTTGTTAATTCAATAATAATTACTATTATATGAAGGGCAATCATCATGCAATTAAGAATAAGAGAACATTTTGACCACTAAGAAAGTTCTAAGTGTTTTATAAACTGTAAAAGATGTAACATTTGTTTCTTCAGAGGTTGCAAATTAATCATTCATAAAATTTAATCAATATCTCAAATAAAAATAAACAAATTAATATATATATATATATATATATATATATATATAGGAAGAGAATAATCATTGTGTATATATAATCTTTAAACTCCTGATTTTAATAACTTTTAATTTCAGATTTTTTGAGTCATAAGATTATTTTTTTGTATTAGAAAAAAAGTCATTTTTTATTTATTTTTTGAAGATAATTGTGTTTAGGTATGCATATGTCGCAGGGAAACGATGAAATCAGGGCTTTCGTCAAATCGCTAAAGGAGATGATCAATTAACAGTTAAAACAGTGCTTCTCAAACTTTCAGTATTTGCAACCCAATATTCAATCGTAATTTTTACCGCACCCCCCCCCCCATACAATAACAATGCATTAAATACAATGATACTTTATTTTGACACTAAACCTACAATTTGACTTCAACCACTTAAGTGCTGCCAGCGTATGTAAACGTCTCACTCAGCCAGTGCATTAATTACTCCCGGACGTATATATATATGTCTTTCCTAAGTATGAATTTTTCTGTGAACTGCTGTCCGTAAAATAATTTCGAAGGCTTTGTAAAGCAATACAATTACCTGGGCAATGTTTGCAAAGGATTTACTTGTTTCAGACGATTTGATTATTTATTCTTTTACAACCCCTCCCCACCCCTAATACACCACATACGCTTGCCTACGTGTTAAACGGTGCTATTGGAGAAGGAATCACGTAATCTTTAATCGGGCATTGAAATAATTAATTATAAACGGGACGAGAATCATCAGGATAAGTGTTATATTCAAAAATAAATTTTATATATGAAGAGCCCATGGGTTACTGGTAATTATTAAACGTTCTTAACTTAGTATTGTTACATTAATTATAAAATGCATTGAGCAGCACTGATATATGAATATATTTTGCTTGTTTACTTTTAGAAAATTAATAATTTTTTTAAAGTAACATTTTGCTTTCCACTTTTCAATCTGCTCGCTCCCAACTTGAGGGGTTATTTCACCCCCTTAGGGGGGCGCGCCCCACAGTTTGAGAAACACTGTGTCAAAATAACGTTTCTTTGATGTCTTTTCCCTGTTGTTATTGAATTAGTTAAATCCTCGAACTCTGTTTTAGTGAAATGATGAAATGAAAACAATATGCCACTTTTTTGGTGCTAGGGAACTGATATTTGGGGGATCGTAAAAACTTTTGTTATGGTTTGGATCTGCTGGGACGCATCCCCCCGATGCATTCCTAACCCCTCTACAGCTTTTTGGCCAATATCTCGACACCCGAGCCTCACAGTCCATTCGGACCTGGCGCATTCGATCCCTCTCTAACTGCTCTTCCAGTATTTATAATATCATGCTCATAGGGCTATTCCTTACATAGTTTTTAATTGTTTTTTAAACTTTTTAAAATTTATTTAAATCCACAATATCTTGGCTCCTGTTTGAGTCTCTGACTTCAGATTTGAACCAACTGTTCCACTCGTCGAGACCCATCCAGTCATATACTTTACTTCTATTGGGTCGGTATGGGGAGAGCTTAAGCTCTAAAATATCATGCTCCCACGTTAAGCCTCTGGGGTCTGGAAAAATTTCACCCCCCAAGGAGTTGAGCTTAGGACTTGATTTTTAAAGGTCCGTAATATTTTCGTGTATGCGTGAACTTTACTTGGAATTGTGCCCCCCGGTGCTCCCCCCTACAGGGCTTTCCCATTAATAACTCGAATCCTTTGCTATCTTGCTCGACCGCACCGGTTGGATTCGGTTGTTCTCCCTATGAGCTCTTCAGATACGTAATTTTATTTCAATAACTCCATTCCTTCCTCCAATTTCCCATTTTCAAACAAAATTTTTAAAATAATATTTTTTAAAAAAATTTCCATAGCTACGAAGATTTTTGACTTGTATGGTTCGGAAGTACAAGGACTCGATCTCCCAGATGTCTCCCCCTCCCTGGACAGCATTTTGACAATATTTTAAAATAACTTCTCTTCAATGTCATTTCCATGATGAAAGTAAGTGATTTTATCAAACTCTAAACTGTTTCTGTGAAATGATGAAATGATCTAGTCAGGATTTTCATGCTTATGCATATATGTGCAATATGCATATATGTAGTTTGAAAAAAAATGGTATCAGAGAAAATGGCAGCTTTAATTATATTGAAATGGGAAGTATACTGAGTAAATATAGAAAAAGTGACTTGAATTTACTGTCAATTTGCTGCAAATTGTATCAAATTAATTTGACACTAACAAGATAATTGCTTAAAACGAATGAAAAATTGTTAACCTCTGCTGCTTAACTTGAACTAACTTTACTTACTTACGGCTAGAACTCTTAATATTTAAGAGTTTTAAAAAAATTACTCTTGTAATACCGAATGAAATTTATTAGCAATGTTAGCCTTAAAACAGAATAGGCTGACAAAAAGAGTGCAACGAAAATTTATCTCCATATTTTTGCATAGTAGCTTGTGTAAACTTCCCCCTCCTTCTAACTTCTAAATAACACTGTTAAGTCATTCTTAGTTATTGTGATTTGTATTTAAATTATGAAGCTAAAAATATATGGTAAAGTATAATACAGCACTATAAAGAGAAGTTTATTTTACTTATTTGATACTTCCGAAAAATATGTGTTGCTTATTTTTGGAAAAATTCAACTGCCTTCGAAAAGATGAAAAACAAACTCCTCTGTATAAATATATAAATAAAGGAAAAAATATGTTACTCTATATTTTATAGTTTAACATTACACTTTGTGTAAATCTTTCAAAGTTCCTCGAAATTTCACCTAACGGCTGTAACATAGCACACGGAAAAAAATGCGAAAAAAAATTGACCTCTATAACAATATTTGATTCTATGAACGAAGAGCCTATTTTCTTTTAGTTTTCGGAATATAGCTTTTATTTTTAAAGTTTTATGACTCTCTTATGTACTACTTAAATGACAAAATGTTCCGCCATATTTCATATATTAAATAATTCTATTCAACACCCTATGTATAGGTACTGCTACTTCTTTTCATACACATTCACTTCATTTCACATTTACTTTTAACTTTTAAATTCAGTAAAAAAAATTTGATTTTCAAAAAAAAAAAAAAAATGAGTTATTTTATTTATTTATTGAAATATTAAAATTAACTAGCACCGTTATTAATGAAATAATACATTTCAAATATATAGTTTGTTTTTTTAACCTCATATACATTAATAGTGTTTTTTTTTTTTTTTTTTAATAAAAGTACTTGCATTAAATACTTAGTGCAAGTGCTACAGTACATTTATAATATGCAAAAGAATTTGCATAGAGGTTAAAAATGATGAACTTGCAAACTTAATTACCTTACCATCTTGTTTTCGTTGATTATTATATTATATTCCTATATGTATATTTAATTATTTAAATGATTTTTCAAACTAATTTCGTTTTTGAGTTAGTTAAGTTTCAACCAATAAAATGCACAATTTTATTCGAGAAACATTTTCTTGATTCTGTGCATAAATATAGCAAAATAAATTATGTCTTGCAAATATTACAAATTTCTTTAGCACTCCAAAATAAACATAGTAAATATTTTCACGATTTTCAGCACGCGTTTTTTTTATACGTTTTCATTGCTATCACTTTATATGAAGAATATATGTATCATAGTACAAATCCGATTGTAAGTATTTTTTCTTCTTCCTAATTTAATTATTTATTTATTTTTCTCATTGCAAACTCTTCAAACATGGAATAATCAATTTTAATAATCCATATTTATAATTACATTTCAAGGTTACGAGATATAATTTATTTAAGAATGTATTGTATTATCGATATTTTAAAACTATTGTATTATTAAGCATAATTTATATAAATATTAATATTAAATATTAATTAAAATGAAATTTTCTTTAAATTCCTTATAACTAATTTTATATCTTAAATTTGAAAGCAAAATAAAAAAAAAGTAATTTCAGATCATGTAATTATTTTTTTGCCAAAATTTGGATAATAAATCCCTTTTTATTTTCGTATGTTTTAAAAGCTTATAAAAAGGAAAAGTTACATTAAATTTACATTTCAGTTACTTAAACAAATCATTTAGTGTATTTTTTTAAACGACTGAAATATTCTGATTGGTCTTTGTTTATTTTCAAGATTTATTTTTCTTCAGTTTTTGTGATAAGTCTCTAAGGCCACTCCAATGGGAATATTAAAAATATTTCAAAAATATTTTATGTTACTTAATGAAATATGTATATCAGCTTTTAATATAATTCGAATTCATAAAAATCTCTCAAATTAATCAAAATACTCAAGAAACAGCTGCGGTGCTTTGGGGGACAAGTATTTTTTTTTAGAATATCTTTGATTTAAATATGGTATACATTGAGAAAGTATATGATCTAAAAATACTGGTAACAAAGAGAAAAATTATGAAGAAAAAAGACAATAAAATTCAGATACCTATTTCAGGCATTTACATATTGTAAGCAGCTAATCAAATTGTGTTGATACTCAGGATGATTAAACTAATTGGTATTCTACTTTAGAATTATTTGATTTATTATTATATACCCTATTTTTTAATTTGTTCTACCAGCACACACAGAATCTACAATAATATAAAACAATTATTAAATTGCGTTCTATATAATACTACCGTCATTAGAATTTGGAATTTGAAACTCTGGAACTATTCTAAAAGTAATTTTGAAAGTTTTATCTTAGAGGAACGTCAAATACCCTTCTGTCACTCTCTGATAGAAAACATCAAGTTCTGAGGGTCAATGTCACTCAAGTAATAGAAAAATACCATAATGTAGAAGAAAACCCCACCCGGGGGGGGGTTAAATTTGTAACATTGATCCTAAGTAATATTATAAGTGTAGCATTAATAGTTAAGTAGAGAAAAATAGCATTGTAAATGTCACAATTATTTTCAATCTTTTAAAAAGTGCTATAAAGATGTCATACAATCTAAAAGACTATTTGATTATTGAAAATTTCAATTTTCGCTTATGAATTTTTCATTAGTATCACATTTTATGTGATTTTAAACTTATTAATGTGCATATAAAGTATATTGGACATATAATTTAAGAGATACATCAAAATATTTATAAATGAATCAGAATTTTATTATTTTTTTTTTATTCTAATGCAGTTGAATTTCTTTGACAATATTCAAGTTACAAATAAGGAAAAGTAATATTATTGTGGACAGTAACATTTTTTTTAAAAAAAATAAGTAACGTAGTGAGTGTTTATTAACTTTATACTCTAAAGCAACTTGAAGTCCATTGGTCACGAACCTCTTAATTTTGAACCATCGTTAAATGGCGAGTACGACACCCAAGCTGGTTTCTTCTTCGAACTTTTCCACCATGCCAACGGAAGGGCAATGAATCCCGACATAATTAACTTGCTATGAGGCGGATATAGAGTGGCACTAAACTTGAACTCATGACATGCCGTACTTGCTTTTCAAATGTAGTTAATCTCTATTTGTTTTACAACAAAAAATAAATCTAAATGGCACTAAAAATTCTAAATGAAATTCTAAATTCAATTCTAAAAGGCCCGATTCCAATCAATTAACGAGTTAGAGTTATACACTATTCATATAAGTAAAGAATCCTTTAAAAACATATATTTTCATCTTTTAAGGAGTATAAAAATTCAAAATCAGATTAATTATTTTGAAATGGCAAAAACATGTTATTTTAGGGTCATTTGTATGATGGTTTAAAGAATAAAGAGAAATATGCGCTGATACAATAATAAGTGTATCATATTTATTATCTTAACATTTTTTATAAAACTATTTAAAAAATAAAAAGAAAATTATTTAAAGTTATACTTTAAGGGGAAAATGAAGGTTTGCTTTTATTCTAATAATTTTAAAATCTAGATGAAAAAGAAAAAAATCAATAGTTCTTGACAGGAAACAAGTGTATTTTCTATATGCGCCTATTTCTTATTTCAATGTATTTCTGAATTGCACAGCATTTTGACAGCTAGAATTGATAATAAAACTAAGTCCCAATGGCTACTTTTAGTTATCTCTGTGAACCCATTCTATTCAGCGAATTTTTTACAGAAAACGGAATACTTCGAAGTACTATTTTTTATTTGCTATTTTATCTGGTTTCGTAAGGATAATGACTTTTATTTCAAAAGGAAGATTTAACTTTTTCGAAGTTCCATCTTTTATTTCACTGATAACTCCTAAACCGTTCTCAGATAATGAGCATCATCAAAGGTGTTCTGAAATGATTCGGTTCTTTCAGTTTCGAACTTCCAGCTTTGGAAATGGAAAAGTAAACAATTTGTCCCGAACTGGAAATGTTCTGGAAATATAGTTATGATAGAAGTTTACAGATTGTTATAGCTCCATTTTAAAATTATTTCCTTAGAATATGAGTACAAAACAGCTTCTCTCTTTTAGAAATTCTATGTTTTGAAGAGGAATATTTCAAAAAGTTAACATCAATCAAAGTTTATATATAAACTGCTGGTGAAGTACTTTTAAAGCACAATGTTTTTACGTTACATTAAAATGGTTACTAAAACAATTTTAAAATAGTAAAGTAAATGGATGTAATTTTTTGTTTCAATGGTACGTATATCTATCTATCAATACATATGTTTTTGCAATCTCAGTTACTAAGGATAATAGTTTACTATTGAACTATTATGGATAATTTATTTTAACTTAATTTTAGCTTATACTGTCTGGATATTCTGTAGTTTTTGCTTTTTTAGATTATTTGTGATTTAGTATATGTATGAAATACTGCGCCACACAAAGATGTTTTGTATTCTGCTACTTTAAATGTCTATGTAGAAGTCATCCCAAAATGAATATGAAAGTTTGATGGTTTATACATCTTCCTTTATTAATTTATGTGGACCATGCTAACAAACACAGACATATACACAGACACAAAACTGATATATATATATATAACAAAACACAATCAGTTTCCATGGTAATTACAAAGTAGTTTAAATCTCCCAGAACATTCTAGTCATTTTACAAAACGATGCCAACCGGAGGAAAATATTAATAATTTAATTATTGCATGAAGAAGATTAATATGAGTGAATTATTACTCGCACTTATAATGTCTTTCTATCATTTTCTTCAATTTTTTATTTGTCTGATATGCACACAATTTCTGCTTAAGAGAAAATTATGCGGTTGAAACCACACTATACAGATCGTAAGGAATGGGTAAATTTCATGAGAAATGAGCGATTCTTCATTTTGCATACTGCTCAGCAAATTTCTCCGGACACATCACTTCAAGAATGGAAATTTCAACATTTCAACTGAAGCATCTGAAGTCAATCCTAATCTGAAATTCTAACAAACTTAAAGAATAAGAAATATTGAAAAGGAAACTAAGACCCTTTCAAAAGTTAAATATTTTATGGTATAACAAAAAAAAAATAATAATTCTTGAATATGTTCAAAATATACAAGATATTTTTTTAATTTGCCGTTCTATGCAGTTACGGTTCAAAAACATTCAATTGAATCAAATTGGTTCGTAGTGAATTTTGCGCCTGATATTTTGTGTTAGCATGTTTAAGAATTATGTGAAACATAAAGCAATTTTACTTTTCAGAAGATATTGAAAAGTGAGTAAATTTTCTTAGTTATAATAAATGAAGGAACACTTGCATTTTATCTCAAAAAACTTGTTTTTAACATGCGTTTAAATTATCCTCTATAAAAGACTCCCGCATTTTATATAAATATAAGTGCGTATGTTCCCCCTTTAAATAAAGAGGACAAAAAAGACGGTAAAAAAAATCCTTACTCATTCTGGTGGTTTTCCCTCCACTTCAAGAAAAGAAAAATTTAAAAAATGAGATAAAAACTCTTAAGAAAAAAAAATTATCCTTTACTTTACGATAAAAGGTTTTTTGAAACTGGTAAATTGCGAAGGACGTTTCGCACGCTTTGCAAGTCAAATTCAATTAAGTTTTATCTCTCCTACCGCAAAGTTGAAAAGTAGATGGAGCTCATCGTTTTGTAAGGATGTCTTTAAAATTTGTATGCTTCCTTGATTTTTGCATTACTTTTTTTATTATATTTCTTTGCTGTAGAATCTCAAAAAAAAAAAGTAACAAAGATTGTGAAAACAAGCAGAAATATAAAAGTACAGCGAGTAGTTTCAATTATGAATCCAACTATATGCTGAAAAACTTTCTACTTCCTTGGTCTGACATAAAAATAAATCCTTCACGCTTAAGTAAAATGTCATTGAAAAGCTTTCAAGTATTTTTTATATTCTGCTCTTCCTTCAACCTTTTGCAGTTTCCTTTAAAATGACTACAAAATTATATATATTAAAAAAAACTAAAAAAGAACTAATTTTCCTGTTTTTATATTTTTTTTGCATTAGAAAAATATTTAAAACAGACGTTTATAAATACAATTTTTAGTTAACAATAATCGAATCATGGATTATATGTGTAGAACTGAGATGTACATGAGTATGTGTGTACGGTTTCTATAAAACCTATAGATGCCATAGAGGACAATGGATTTTTTTTTAATTTGGAGCTGTGCGCTTAGTCAAAATTGAAGCACTCTAACATTTATCTTTAAAATATATTTTAAATTTGACAATTTTATGAATTTTTATTTTATACTTACATTTTTTAGTAGTTATTAAGGTATCCGACTACGTTCAGAACCCTGACTTCGTAAAAGCGTGCTAACGAGTATTAATTCGATATTTAGTGTCACTTCGATTAGAATACACACCTAAAATTGTTTTCAGATTGTTATTAGAATAGAAAATATTTAAATACAATACTTTGGCTAAAAATTAACATAGAATTACCTATTTTCAAAACATTCTTCTTTTATTAAAAATACTTCTATAATAATTCTATTTAGCCTATACATAACTAAGAGTTTTTCAAAACACCTGAACTAGTATTTTTTGATAAATTCTCATTATTTTTAAGAGTTAATACCAGCTGAAACAATAATTGGTGCTTTTTTGTTAACATTTTTAAACTCTGATGTATTAAAATATGGATAA
>BMAV01017396.1:0-18865 GCA_019973955.1 Trichonephila inaurata madagascariensis | reverse complement strand
GGGAAACGGTAGCGAACAAATTAGCGGTTGACGTATGTTCTCTGCTCGTGAACTGAATACGTCCACTCTCCATGGTCTAGCAGTCGCTTATAGTTGTTCAAGTATTCAGCTTGACAATTTTCTGTTAAGTGTTTTGTAGTAAAATAGTAATCTGTCATATTTTAAAAGGAGTATTTATGTTGAAAACACGTGTTAAGGGTTCACCCATGAGGGCCTTTTTTAAGCATTCTTAGGAATTTTTGATGACCAGTAAAAAAATAGAACTTTAAGTTTTTTATAATTTATTTATATGTATTTTAAGAGTATGTATATAAGTGTTTAGCCAAAAATATCCAATAGAACGTGAGTTATAGTGCTCTGAACACACCCACCTCGAAAAAATGGACGCTCACTTCCTCCATGATTCCGACTGATTGACTTATCTAAAACAAAAATAATTAACGGCGTTTTAATCTATAAGCTTAAATGCACCAAATGAATTATACTCAATTGAAAATATCAAAAATTGGATTGTTGGTAGACCTCTGAAGAAAAAGTTTCAAATTTCATGAGGTTTTTTTTAATTTTATTTTTTTGTTATGAAAAATAGAAAAATGTTGAATTTTGAAATGATCGTGGTCCATTTGGTGCGTATATATGTGTTGAGTCTACCCTATAAATTTGAAGTCATTCGGTCAAACCGTTTTTAAGGCGATATGGTACCCTAAAAATCATCAAACTATTGATTTTTTTTTATTGGCTTATATGATGCTTTTAATCCTTCTTAATGTGTCTGCAAAATTTCAGAGTTGTATCTATATTTTATTCAGTTATTTATCCATTTTTGCTGCATGTCAGTAGATTAAACAAAGCTGCCACGCCCACTTTTCAGATCGTCTGCTAGAAAAGAGCCTGATAAATAAGGAACTAATTTTTTTTTTTTTACTCCACGCTGATTAGTGTTTAAACTGAAATTAAATAATTGTTTTGTTTTGATTATATGAGTTATTCTACTGCGTTTTCTTTGAAGTTCTGTTCCTACAAATTTAATTATATTTTTGTACTCTGTGTTCTGAAGAGTAAGAAAAGGATTGCTTTACGAAAAGGAAATTTTGGGGATTTCTCCAAAAGTTTAAAGTTAACATGCCTAGGGCCCAAAAACGTACTAAATCTGCCACAACGAAAGCTTTGAAGAGGTGGTTTCAGATGCTAAGACAAGTTCAGAAGTTCTCAAAAACACTAACTTGGAGGTGTGCAAAACTTGAAGAAGAATGCAATACTTTTTTTCGTTTGGATGAAAAAAATACTGGTATATCCCGATCTCCAACAACATCATTATTGATAAAAAAGCATTAACAAATCTTTTTAAAAAAACTCATGTAATACTTGCAAAAATGCTTCTTTGCGAGTAAATTTTGAAGAGCCTATGGATTTTGTGAATATATTAAGGCTTTTAAAATTATGGAAAAAAAGTATGAATATTTGTGTAAAGTTGTTATTATAGTAGTATAGAACTGTGCAATGAAATAAACTCTAAAATGTGTTGTAATTTTTTTAAAAATTGTTAAGATAATGTTTTATGAAATATTGACCTTTTTGTTTATATAATCATTATACAAGTATATTCTTTTATTCTTGTAAATTTTTAAAAAATTTGTGGTAGCAGTTTGAAACAAACTAATTAACATTACATAAAAGTTTCAGATTATTGGAGGAATTTTTTTTCATGCTTTTAAGAAATGAAAACTTTAAACTCATTTTCTCCATGTTGAATTTTGTACATTCACTGTTATTGAAAACCCTAAGGCTTTTTGATAATTGAAGTAAGGGTTTGAAACTTTTTATACATGTTCTGAAATGTATGTTTTGTAAAACTGTGCATTGAATTAGCTCTAACATGTTTAGTACTTTTTCTAAAAATTTCAAAATCAAAATTAATGTTTTTTCGAGAATTTTTGTAAGTTTAACTATAAAAAAATTAATAAAAAATTAAAGATCAGTAGCAGAAAAATCCCCATGCACAGTTTTATGTAGTATATTATAAGGTACTTGGAAAAAAAATTTGAAAGAAAAGAAACATATTTAAAAAAGCCTTAGGGATTTAAAAATGTTTAAAAAATTTAAAACTTTAAATTTACAAACATTTTACAACAAATTAAAAAATTTTTGTATGGAATTATTATTAAATATTAACCTTTATAAAATACAATTAAAACCAAATATCAAAATTTAAAAATAAAAAATTTTTTAAAGATGGTACCATATCGCCTTAAGATATGATGGGCGAAAGTTTGAAAAACACAGTTTTGAGAAAAACGCGTTTAAAGTTTCAAGTCCGATTTAAACAATGAAAATCTTATCTTAGCGCTACGAATAGCTGCTCTTCTAACAACGACTTCGAATTTTAAAAAATTACTTTACCCCGTATTCTAGACATGTTAAGGAAACAATTTATGAAAAAAAAATTTTTTTTGATTTTTTTTAACCCATCACATGGGTGAACCCCCTTAAGAAAAGAAAACATACAATTCTAAAACAAAATTTGCACACCTACGCACGCCCCTGGGTGTGGACCGCAATACTTTAAAAACTTTAGAAGTAATATATACACTGGAAGAGTCCGCCAACTTCTGATTTAAACCTTATCTGGCAACACTCGTAACACACGTGGTGAAAAAATATATAGTCGAACCTGTTTTTGTGCGGTCCTTTTTATGCGATTTTATTTTTGTGCGACCGCATAAAAAAAAACTTTCTGCAGTATTTCGACGAATTGGCTTATTATGTGTAAGAATTCATGAAATTTTCGAACATTTATTTTGTGCGGTTTTTATCAACCGCACAAAAACAGGTTCAACTGTAGTTCTATACAAGATACGTTTAAATATATACAGTCATTTCTATCTCTTAAAATTTCTTTATAATACAATATTTTATTGTACTTTTGAACAATGTAACTGATCAATTGACAACATGACTATTGTTGCTTTTAAATGCAACTTTCCTAGTTTTTAAATACGGATAGGTTTATATAAGTTAACAAATTATTATAAATATACTCATTATAATTCTTTTTTCCATTCAAACTAACCGACAGGTGTCTCTTTGCGTGTCCATCCTGCTGTCACTGACTTTTTTCTTCTTGGTGTTATCGGAAATTATTCCTTCGACCTCCCTCGCGATGCCCCTTTTAGGTAAGGCTTTTTTTTTTAAATTTTTTTGCTTACACACGTCATACTTATACTATAGAATATGTATCTTTGTCTGCGCAGGCAAATACCTGGTATTCACGATGATCCTGGTAACCCTTTCTGTGATCGTCACGATCGCGGTGCTTAACGTGCACTTCCGGTCTCCGTCGACCCACCGTATGGCGCCCTGGGTGAGGAGGATCTTCATCCGCCTGCTGCCCCGTATTCTCCTCATGAGGCCGCCCCAGTACAAGATTGAGACTGATACCACCGCTTCGCCTCCGCTTCATGAAGGTAAGCCCAAGCATTACTCGTAGCTGATATTTGTTCTAAAGGGCTTATCACATCCAATTCAATATTTGATATTATAAAATGTTCTAATGGCCCATTTGACCAAAAATAACTTGTAGCTGTGAATCACAGTTTCCCTCCTGGAAATTCATGAATTGTTCCACGAATTCAGAGCTTGTAGATATCCATCTGAAGTATAAAGCTGTGAAGGAAATAAACGAGGCGCTCTAAGATAGTATAATACGCAGTTCTCGAACATACAACTGCCGGATATGAAATAATATCTTAGAAAACATCTGTACTGGAAATTTTGTGCCTAGTCACTGTTTTGTAAAGCTATTGTAAAAATGAAAATTATTATAAATGGCTTGTTACGTATTTGATTTGTTTTCAGCTTTATCTCTCATATCCTTGTTAATCATAAGAACTTAAACTTGCCTTTTCAGGACAACTGTCTATTGTAAATTATATTTATTTTGTTCCTCTTTACGATTTGGCCTAATATTTTTGGAACACCTTAAGGCAGCTGAAGACCTACGACCTCGAGTTTCTTCGTGGGTGGACTAGTTTCGGTTAGAACCCCACTCCTGTGGAAAAATATGATAAAGTATAGTATGGGGAGATATTTTTCGACTTTTCTTAGAAGAAAATATAACCCTATAATTAGCATATTGTAAGAAAATTCAGCAAATGTAATAAAAAATTTCAAAAACTATAAAACATAAATGTGCATTATACATTTTGAGAAATGAAGATGAATTTATGAACAATATAGAAAGAAAAATGAATATATTAATGATCTTTAGAAACAAGCAATGAAAAAAAACATATTAATACCTACTCGTATTTGTACATCTCGTGTTTATAGTTATGAACAAAAAACGAGGCATTTTAAATTTAAAAAACACTCACACTCTGCATCATATATCCTCCATTCTTCTAACATTTTGCTCAGAGCAATCAATTTCCATCACACAGTTGTAATCTTCTTTTTCTAGATTCTACAAAAGCGTAACCTACCTACGTTAAACGTAAGGAGAATTTAAAAAATTGACTTTATGCGCAGAACCCCTCCCCCTTTTTATCAAGTCTCCACAGTATATTATTAAACTATATGTTACCCACCTCTGCTTCACTGGGTATTTCATGATGCTATGTAATTATTCACTGTTTTTAAGTTATTCATATCCAAGTGCTATAGCATTAAATTTCGGATTGTACTAAAAAACATTCTTATACACCTCGTTTCCTAAATTAAAAAAGGACGGGGCTTGCATTTCTAAAATGGAAGTATAATTATCTTTTACTTCGTCATATCCCTCTGAGTCGATTACCTTAAAACAAGTTCCTAGTGTATATCTGTTTAACAAAAGAAGCATGCTTACCAAATTTCAAGTTCATTTGTCTAATAATTCAAAAATGGAAATTTTTTATCTATAATGTCCTTGTAACTCCCTACAACCCTTCTTGAGAATCTATTTCAGCAAAACCTAATCTTAGCAAATCTCTACTCAACAAAAGAAATATGTCTGCCAAATTTGAAGTTTGTAGGTCTGTAGTTCAAAATCTGGAATTTCTTTGTCTATAACACCCCCGTAAGCCCCTTTCGGTATAATCTCTTTTCACAAAACCCATTTTTAGTAGCTCTTTACTTAACACTACAACTTCCGTCAGTGTCGATTGGACACCGAAGCCTGTTTAGTTTGTTCTCTTTTCCGCATTTTTGCAGGGATTTTGATAATTTTTCGTGACTTCTGATTATTTTCCATGGTAATTACATAGAAAAAGTTTGCGGCTCTAGGTTAATTTAAAGAGATTTTACAACCAAATATACCTAGAACATCCACTGGGGTTGTTTCGACACCGAGGCAATTTATCATTATAAATAGATGTCGTTCAGCAAAAGATAGTTCACTAAGTAGATACCATTAGTAAAACAAACTTCCGGAAGTAATATCGCACATTTATTTGACCTTGAATCACTGGCGTAGCTAGTTCTTATTGGGCCCTGTATCAAAATTCTTTCGAGGCCCTTGTTTAGATATGAGAACCTTGTTAGTGGAACTATAGTTACCCATGTTAGGGGCCCTGTATCATTGATACGTCGGTAGCTACGCCCCTGCCTGGAATGCAGTGTGATTGTGTATACCAAAATCGTTGCGTCTAAGTGTTTCGTTACATAACATTTGCTTATCTGTTATTTCGTTCAAATTAAGTAAGTGCAAGAAATTTGAAAAATCAGGTAAATACTGAATTTAAAGGAATTACAAATTCACTAAAACGCAAAAAGTGCGAAATTAAAGACTGGCGTTCCTCGTAAATGTAGCACCAATTTTAATAGTATAATTAAAAAATAATGTGCACTTAATTGAAAAATAAATGATTTACGTCCAAAATTTGTTTCGTAAATACCAGTGAAGTACCTTTCTGGTCTGTATATATTGTTTTTTGCTCCTTTGCAGCGGGTTATATCAAAGAACAGGTTGCCAACAGCACGTCCGTGGCCAGGAGGATGTCCGAGGAGATGGTGATCCCGGATCTGGAATCAAGCCCCGGCATCGCGGAGAAGCGATTGCCTCGACAGATTGAGCGAGCCATTCACAACGCCATGTTCATCGCCCAGCACATAGACAACAAGGACGACTTCGAGAGCGTGAGTGCACACTGAGATTCTTTTTTTCTTTCCCCTTTTACTTTTTTGTGCTTCTCAATCACCGCACATACAGGTTATTTTTCCAATCCCATATTTAATAAGCAATCAATATTATTACCCATTTTTAATTGGATCAAAACTGGATATAGTGCCAGCCACTCGCTTAAAAGGGGTTTACACATCGATAAGCAGGGGAAGTAGCTATTTCGGGCCCCCAAATTAAAACCCCCCAAAATGTGTGAAAAAACACCCCCAAAAATTTTAAAGGGGAAAAAAAGTGTCGCCAAGGAATTTTGATACAGGGCCCCCCTTAGAACTAGCTACGCCATTGGCTGGTCAGTGTAAACACTTGAAACAAAAACAAAGGGGAGGGGAAAAAAATAATTTTCTGGCAGAATTCCCCACCGAAAGGGTTGAATCGGGTTTTTTAAAAACACCATTGAAGACCTTTGCTTTTTGTTAACAGTTAACAATATATTTCAGGTAATTTACAAATATCTGGCACAATAATCAAGCACATGAACTTTTTTGTCATACTTATAATACGGTTAAAATTCAAAAACACACTCTGTGGCGTACACAAGGTTGGGGTTTGGAGGCCTAAACCTCTCCCATCGGTCACTAGATTTTTAATTTTTAACATAAATATTACGCCTCGGTTCTTTTTTTCTACGTATTTTTAAGATATAACTCCCTCACCCTATAAAAGAAGTCTGTGTAAGCAACTGAGTACAATAAAAAAAATTTTATCGGAAGAAATATTTCAATTTTGGGGGTTCTATTCTTTAACATTACACGAACACTCCAAAAAACTTCTCGGGGCCAAAGAAAAGCAAATTCCCGGTATTTTTTATTGAAAATTAAATAAAAAAAAAGAAAAAAAAAAAAATGTATCCTAACGGAAATATCCCCCCTCTTGATATCTTGATATGAGCAAAATATAAATATTTTTAAAGACGATACAGTATAGAACCTTTTTTTGTGCGGCCCTTTTTTTTATGCGATTTTATTTTTGTGCCCCGCCAAAAAAAAAATTTCTGCAATATTTCGACAATTTGGGTTTTGTTATATGAAAAAGAATTCATGATTTTTTTTCGAATATTTTTTGTGGGGTTTTTTTGCTTTTTTTACCCAACCCCGCAAAAAAACAGGTTCAATTTGTCCCTGAATTTTCCAAGCTGCGGGGTGTGTTTTTTAAAGGGTTACAGAGTTTTTGACAAATTTCTTTCTTTTTTAAATCAAACATCACAAAACTGACTTAAGGTATCCATTTCCTAAAAATCAAAAAAATTTTTTTATGATTTTTTTTTTTAAAAGGGCCATCTTAAAAAAGCTTCATAAAAATTTCCGGGGTTTTTTTCCATTCATAGAAAAAAAACCACAGGTTTTTTTAGTAAACAGATCCACAAAAATTTTACATAAGATATCAAATTTTTAAAATGCGTTTTACTCGAAATGTTTTTTTCCGAAAAATTCAAACGGGGACAGCGATTGTTAAAAAGGGTTTTAAAAATAATTTGCTGAAATTTTTTTGTTTTATTTTTCCAAATTATAAAGCAGAGATTTTTTAAACCTTAAAGATTACCCAATCACTGTTTTATTACAAAATTTAAAATTTTTTTATGTGAATACAAAACACTTTTTTTTTAAAGCAATTTCATATAATCACCCAAGATAAGTGTTTAAAATTTTTTTTGAAAAAATTAAAAATATCTCTTATCCTAAAGGGTTTCCTTAAAAAAGGGAATAGAAAAGTAATACATAAAAAATTTAAAAATTGAGAATTTGTTCATTTATTTTTGTACAAGGGGGCCCCTTTATCAATTTTTTTAAAATTTTTTCCCTTTTTTATTTTAAAAATAATTTATTTTCAATTCTTAATTTTTTTTTTTTTTTCTTAAAATGTACTAAAAAATCTAAAAACCAAAAAAATCCCATAAACCCATTTTTTTAAAAAAAAAAGTTCCCCAAAGTAGTCGGATCCCTTTAAAGGGTTATATTAAAGAAAGTAAAAAGGACTTTTTTAAAATTAGGATTTTTTTCAACCTATACCCCTCTGGTCTATTCTTTAAATATAAAAGAGTAAGATTTTTTTTAATGGATATTCTTATTCATATTTTTTTTTCTCTTTAAAAATGTTTCTTTGAAGGAAAAAGGGGAAAAAACTTGGATAATCACTAAATGCCCCCAAAAATTTTCCCCAAAAAAAAACCTTTCCCGTATTTTTATTTCTATGGTAAGCTCTAACCCCTTTTTTAACATGAGAAACCATATCGTATTTTAAAATTCTCAAAATCTTTTCCATTTTGCCATTTTTTACTTCTTTTCTTCATAACTTTAACCCCTTAAAAAATGTATTTTAAAAACCCAAAATTAAAAAAAGGGGGTTTTTGGGGGTTAAAAACAAATAAAACCTTTTTTTTTATTTAAATCACAAGTATCGAAATTTAATCCCCCTTTCTATTGGGTCCCTATCACAAATATTTTAAAAAAAAAAAATATAAAAACACCATACTTAGGAAATAGATGTCTTTTCAAAATGTAAAGATCAGAACTACTTTGTTTTCCAATTTTTATTTTTATTTTTTTCACTAACAAAGCTCTAGGAGATTTGCTATTTACATAAGATATAAATCTGTATGAACAAAATCCTCAACTGACATCGTAAAATTTCATTTTTTTTTTAAAGAACTGTGTTGTTCATTGTTCATTGTTTGTTTGCATTTCGAAATACTGCGAAATTGTTTATCCGTACTTAGTGAAACTACATTCTTTAACAAAGTAACAAAAGAGAATGATGTGGAATTTCTTTTTATTCGAAACTTTATAAAAGAATAATGAACAAAGAAACATCGAAAAGGAACTTTGTATTCAGTTACAAATAAATAGTGTCAAAATAGAAAAAAGAAAGGAATTTTTGCGATAAATCAGTTTTATCTGAGAGCTCACATGACCGGCGACGTTTAAGATAAGTTCGAGTCCCCATTCATCAAAATAACGGGATCACTGTATTTTGGTTTTCCCAAATGAACCTAAGTTCCCCAACAAGACGGGGCATTTTAGGCTAAAAAGGGTTGGGGTATTAAATTTTGTTAAAAGTCAAATGGTTTCTTAACCCGGGTTAAAATGTCACGAACTTTCAAAATTTTAAACTGGAAAGCTGAGGTTTCCCAAGTGTGTGCCGTGTAATTTTGCTTACTGTTACGAATAGTGTAAATAATTTATATCTGGATGTGTAATACGTTTATATTACTCTATGTTGAATTTATTTTATGGTAAAATTGTAATATTCGCAAGTAACTCCGTTCCTTACATTATAATGACGACTCAATGGAAACTTGGAGATAGAACCAAGTTGGCCTCATTTTTGGCGAGTTCGAAACCCTTTGGATTCTTCTGAAAATTACGGGAGGGAAATTCTAACATCCCCGATCCTTGAAGCCGGGGAGTTTTCGAGGAAAAAAATCCCTGATGTTTTAAATAACGGTAGCTCCCAAAAAATGAGTCTTGTTTTTACCGTTCGGTAGTATTGATTTGACCGCGTGAAGAGTCGACTAGCGATTAGTTACTACTTCGGCTGTTGTGTAAGATGAGCGAGTGCTTGTGAATAACTTTTAACATATTTGTATTTTAGACACTGATAGTTGTATCTGGGTGTGCAACTGGGGTTGAACTGGGTTGTTGCGTGAAAGGCTTTTGAGATTTATTCTGCTAATGTTGCTACTATATCCTGTATTTCAAGGATTGTTTTTCCGACAGTAAATTTCCATCGCTCTTAAAGAACTGTCTTGCTCTTTGAAATTGATAGCATAAAATCCTCGAGCACCGATTAACGTTACATTACGTTTAACTTGTACTTACGTATTAACCCATGTCACCGAATTATTGACAAAGATTAATCAGAAATTAACCACCAAAAATTTTAGAGTTATGGCAACCTATTTCTTTTTTCCCTTTAATCTGTCTTGTGGATATATCTTTCAACAAGAAATTTGTTATGGGTCAGTTGAAATTCGACAAAGATCGTCAAAGGAACGAGGTTCATGCTTAATGCAATTCATCTCTTCTAATGATAATAAATAATATATTAATTCAAATAGGGCTCCAAGAATCGAAAACGCTTAGGAGCCACTGACTTAACCCTTTATCTACCACATTATGATTTACTGCAGTTTCTTTCATGCAATATTTTTTTTAATCACTTCATTGAAAATTAAGGAATATACATAAAAACAAAATACTCAACTTTGGGAAATTTAATCCGTTAGAGCTAATTAATTAATTAAAGATATTCAACTGTAAAATTAATTATATACACTGTTTACTTAAAACCAATAGTCAAATCGTTTTCTAAGATCTTCATTAGCATAAAAAAAAATAAGATACTTACCTTTTGACATTAACTACTTTTTCGGAACAAAAATGACCATCTTCGCAATCCGATCAAAATGTCAGCTGAAAACGCAACTTCTGCTATAAAACTATTCGCCTTCCCTTTTAAAAAACTCATCATAGAAGCCGTGCTGCCTTATATCTTGGAAGAGTGGGTTTAAAAGAATATTCCTGCTATAAATATCGTCAGAGTATTCGTAAAAATGATTATTTTATGTAATTTTAAAGTGAGTGGTACTTATACATAAGTACCGTCGGTAGTAAAGAGTTAAAGCACTTTTGGAACTAAAAATATTTTGATCTATCTCAAATTATAGACGTTGATTCCATGAAATGTCACATTTGATAGTTATTATAGGACAAAGAAAATCCAATGTAACACTTATATATATATATATATATATATATATATATATATATATATATATATATATATATAATACAGTTGTCTTTTTTAAAAACTATATTGAAGCTATCGTGTTTTAGATGCAATATTGTTTTAAAGTTTTTTACATTTTTAAAAATGGAAAATAGCGATTCATTCGACGTCTGTAAAGATTTTGACAGACACGTTATTGTTCATTTAACATTAAGGGACAAGTTTTTTGTTAAAAAAAAGTCCTAAAACACAAAAATTTTTAAGATAAATTAATCTTATTAGTTATGCTGGAAAACTTGGCAAACAGAATCATAAATTATTACTAAAGCTATATATTTTTTATATTTGATTATAATACAAAAAATTATTCTGGCTCGTTTTGTTACGGGTCCAAAAACTGACAATCATTTGAAAAAAATCTATTAAAGAAGAACGGAAAGCTATAGAAATGCAGTCAGACCTCTATTTTACGAATCTCTCTATCTTACGAACTTTTTCCTGGAACCAAGTATATAAAGTATATTGAAAATTATTCTCTTTTTAACAAATTTTCCAATTAATGAACTTTAGGGGGAAATAACGACTGCGTTAAGTAGAGGTCCGACTGTATACAATTTGCTGCATTCTGCTTTGATGACCAGGGAATTTATTCTCACACGTTTCAAAATTAGTTAAAAGGTTCGTCAACAGATGGCGCTTCTTACTGGAAACTAAAATAATGTTTTATCTCCGTTTCGTCTGACACTTCTGGCGTGTGCTTCGAAAATATTCTCTTTGGAACACACCAGAATGAATTAGTTACAAAATTCAAAATTAGTCACATTGTTCGTCAACAGATGACTCTTCTGTCGGAAAATATTTTATTTCCGTTTGGACAGACACATCAGTATTCTGTAGTAATAAGTAAACCATTTTCGTAATTCAATATTCAATTCATTTTCGAAGTATCTTTCTCGTTTGGTTTAGAGGAGCTGAACTCGTGTGTGAAATAAAAGAATTAGATTCCAATTGGATTAAATCAAGTTGTTTTATTTAATCATTTTTTCTACAATACATTCCTATTAACTTCGTGTAAAACAATTAAAACACATTCATTTAGCAAATCAGCAATGACTAAAAATTTGATAATTTATGTTTTTAAGTATGATAAATACTGATAAGTCAATTTTCTCTTCGTTTCGAACTGTTATATTCCCTATTAACCCTTTCTAAACAATAATAATGAAGCAAAATAATCAACTTTTAAATCAATAAACTTTTAAATTCATATAACTAGAAAATTATAATTTTATCTAAGACTATAACGTTTATTTATACTATCATGTGATTTACTAAAAATAGGACAAGGTATTTAATGGTAAAAAGAAATAATTAAAATTGGATTTAAACATCTCAATGTATATTATAAATATAATATATATATAAAAGAATATAGAGAATCAATTTAATATAAAATGCATCAATCCAGGTCTATCAACAAACAAACAAAAAATTAATCGTACTAGTGTCTACGAACCTCTAAAAGAGCAGAAATTAAAAGAATAAATATCCACAAAAGTTCAAATACCATCCAAAAAAAAGAAACTTTATGCACACAACTCGTAATTCCAAAACATATAAAATGAAAAATATATAAATAAATGTTTAAATGAAATTAAAACGGGATAGATGGCCCTCGAAATCACCCAAAAGTACTTCTGCTATAAGTTAGAACAGGGATGGCCAGCCCGCAGCACGTGTGGCACGATGGAGTTATAACAGTGGTACACGAAAACACATTGAAAAATGTTAAAAATATTATAAAAAATAGAAATTTTTTACAATTTTATTAAAATGCGATTGTCTTGGATAGAAAGCCTCAAAACTTATTTTAAACACACTTTATTAATTGAATTATGATACAAAATTATCATGTAAAGAATACTGCTTCCTTCTGTGCGCTGGCTTTCCAAAAGAAGTGCACTCGCGAGATTTTGGAATTTGAGGGAGTGTGTTTTAAAATATCTGAGGAAAACAAAGAACTGCTCGGTGAGTACTTTCTATAAAAGAATGAAGACTGACTATAAGATTAAGATTTTCTTACCCATATTATGAGACTTTTAAATCCTTTAAAATTATGATTATATAGGAAAATTGTATTTTTCCAACCCTAGATGGTCATATATCTTTTGTAAATAAACTTTTACATCTTTTGTCTGTATTTTGAAGAAAAACGATTAACATGTTTCTCTATGATGCAGTAACTCTAATCTACCAAAGTTAATAATGCTCCGAGCTATAATAGATTTAAAAATTTAATATTCATTTCGAAGGATTCATTCAGTACTAGGTTGGATGATTTTCAAGGTGATGAAAAAAATATTCATCTTTCCATACATCCTTTTTCAATTTTTCTACAAGACATTAATTGTTACCCACCTGAAATCGAAATTGGAATTATTAACCTGCAGCACCATAACAGATCTCAATTCAAATTATATTGAATTTCGGAAATTTGAACCCATAGAAATTTCCCAAACTTACACGATTTGGTCGTCAGATATTGTTGTAGTTTTGGATCAACATATGTTTGTGAACAAATGTTTTCTATAACGAACACACATAACAAAATCATAATATCATTAAAAATTATAATCTATATACCCCTAAAACAACCTAATTTTGTTAACATTTTCAAGAATTAATCCTAATAGATGACTAAAATAACTATAAATTCAATAGCCGCTTTAATTATTTAATAATAAGAATTAAATGTTTAAAGTTAATCATTTTTATTTTATACATAAAAAGTTTATTAAAAATAAAAATTCAAAAGTTTATTAACAATAAAACGTAAGTATTGATTGTATTATTTTTAAATGGTCACTACTTAGACGCATAAAAAAAAAATGTGCTATTTACGTAAAAGTTTCCCACAGCCAATAATTAAATTTTTTCACCTTTTTAAATCTTTTTGTTTGTTGGAAAAGTTGTAAATGGCACGCATAATGATTTATATTATCAGATAGTGGCACTCTTACCAAAAGATACCAGCTCCTGAGGAATATACCACGGATGAAGAAGATATGATTACTTATGACGTGGAGGAAGATGAAATTGAACCGCATCCTGATCTCGTAGAAAAAGACGGGAAACAATATTGGAAAGGATCACTACTTTTAACTCCAACTAGAAACCAAAAATGACGTTTGCCTTGATAATACTTTGTCATTTAACCTTGCCTGACTTGGTGGAAGAAACCCCCACCGCATTATAATTTTTTATAGAATTTATTTAATAGAATCTGATCTTTTTATAAATGAATTACTTATTTACTTTGCGAAAATCATGAAAACTTAAACATTATTATTTATTTTTTATATTAAATTATTTTTTCCGATTGAAATTCTATTGAAACATTTTGAGCAAAATCTGACTTTATCAAATTATTTACGATTTAGAACCAGTTTTCAAAGTTTTATTACTTTTTGAATCATTGTTTGACGCAGCTTAGCCTAGTTTGGCTCTTGCGCCATAAAATCAAACAATCAATCAATCAATCTTACCAAAAAGATTCCCCACCCCTGAGTTAGAAGAATCACTCATGTAATAGTCATTGTACTGTGTGTGTATGTTTTCTATGTGGCGTCCAAGAAAAAAAATGTGTAAAAAGGTGGAATAAAATTACACGGACAGAATGGATATAACTAACTCTATTTGATCTAATAGAATTAAGGAAAGGATTCAAGAAATATAACAAAAGCTTAATAAAGCGACATTTTAGTTGTCAAAACTATAACGTGAAATCCTAAAAAAAAATTAAGAAAGAATATGTCTGCAACTCAACAACTATTTTAAGAGCCGTGGGTAACCTAGTGGTCAGAGCATCGGACTCCAGATCGGAAGGCCTGGGTTCGATGTTCGATGCCACCAAATACCTTCCGAGTACACACGGAGTATGTGCTCGTTAAATCAGTGGGTCCGAAAGTCTTGTGGGTTGAATTACGAGTGCAAGGGACTGGAGAATATTTCCCTCCCTTCAGTTCCATGTCTAAATTTTGGAGATAGGTGGTTGCGCCATCTATCGTCCCTTGGGGGAATTTCGGCGAGCTGATTCGTACTGTTACCTGTATGGTGCTGAAGGCCAAGGCCCTGTATGGCCAAGTCCAAGCGTACTTCTAGCCCCTTGCCACGATGAATTTCATGAGCTTCGTCAGACAGGTGGCATTAGAAACAACAACGCTATTTTAAGACCTGCTTAACAATAACACTTTTTGGGTTTTTTGCTTTTGTCGAATTTATTGGTTTAAGATTAAAATCATTGTGTCAATCACAAAAGTCTTAAATCTAAGTTTAATATTTCATTCTTTGTCAAACTCCATTCTTTCGTGCATTTTATGTAACACGGCTTCTGTTATTTTTACACTCTAAACTGGTTTTATTCCATGGACAAAAATAACTAAAAAGTTATAATTCAAATCCGAATGCAAAGTTACTTTGAATCATCTCCTGATTTCGAAGACAGTGAAAGTGATGTTAACCATATATTACAATCCAACTTCTTTTTAAAATCCAAAAAAGGATGCAAAAAACATGGAGGATTGCCAAGTCTTTCCAATTTATGTATAATTGCCATATTTGCATACGGCTCAGGAATGACCATCGTATTTTATGGATACAAACGTCATTTCAGAATGTATTTTTCATAGTGGAGAATTTTGAATCCTTTTCTCCTCTTGAATTCAAAAAAAATGAAAAGACTCAGCCGTTGATTGTGCATTGGCGACCGTTTCTGCTGACTCTACTGTGGACATAAGGCCACCATCAATGGAATGCATCGTTATTTCTCAGTGGACCAAAAATCTCATGAAAGATTCAGTATTCCCTGATCTTCTGAGAGCCCTGATCGATTACTTCACTTCCTCCGTATTCATCGAAAAATTCGAAAGAAGAATATTTGTTTTACTCCTGGTATCACTAGTAGCGATCGAATTTTGCAGTTCATCATTTCTGAAAGGAATTGACTTTTGATTTGTTCATTCTCCTCGCAAAGCAGAGATGGATTTGTAAAAAAGAAGCAGTCGAATGGTTTCTGGAAAGAATTTTAAAAAATACAAGAGCCGTTTTATTACTCCTGTTTCAGAGTTTATATATTTTCCCTGAAATAGGATTATTTTCTTTAGTATCAATTGTTGACTATTTCAAAGAACTGATGTCGAAAATAGAAGCATTTTATCTGCTAAAAAAAAAAAGTTTAAGCAATGGGATACGTTAGTGTGACGTCATAGTCACATAATAACTACAATCACGTGTCTCCAGCCAATCAATTCATAAATTCATGTGACGTCATAATCAGTTTCTGCGCTTCAATGTTGCCACCTTTTTTGCGGAAACTTTGTATTAAAATGTACATATTAGTCAAAAATAATGACAAACATAGTAATCAAAATGTACTTGGTTTAAAAGTATAAAATGCGATGTTTTTTGAGTTTTAAAAATCTTTTGGTGAATTTCTTTTTCCAAAGTTCTTGAACATCTTTACTCAATTATAAAATTTCAAATAATACCTATATTTTTCAAATAGAAGAAGAACAAATGAGTTTAATCTCATTTTTGAATCCAAAAGAGGACACATGGTTGTCTTTATCATGTGACAGTCAGGAATTTAGACCATTGCTTTTAATTGTAAAGAATGTTGAGAAAGACTGAAATTAACACATTTCCCAAATTTGATAATATTTTCATCCATTGTAAAATGCCCCTCTCAATAAGTCTACAGTAAAAAAGCGAAATAATAGAGAAATTGCAATTCAAATTGTAAATGATTAGAAAAAGTAACGATACTTTTATACACGAAATAGTTTTTAAAACGAAAAACAATTATTTTGTGCATTGCGTCACCTATCTTGTTTTTATTTTCAAACAGAGCTTTAACGACTAAGGTTAAAAAATTTCTGCAGTTTTTAAATCTGAGCTAACTATTAATCTGTTGATTCATACACATTTTTTGAATCTGATATGTTTAAAAAACTATGGATTTAGAAATTTTTTTTATTTCATTTTTCATATCGCTGTAGTGTAGAAAACCGAACTCTAAAATGGACTTATCTATTTCAATTTAAATTTAAGCGTTAGATGAAGATAATGACGAGAAAGCACGAGACTTCAACCACATAAAACACAAAAATATTTCACATCAGAACCGATTTCTTCAAACAAGATTTTATTCACTGCATTAGCAGAATGGAATCAAGACAAAGGATTTTTTCTTCTTCAAATATCATAAAACTAGCTGCATGGCCCGGCGTTGCACGAGCTTTCTCTTTCCCTCATGACGCCAGCAATTATGTGTGTGTGTGTGTGTGTGTTTGTACGCGCACAATGTGAGTGATTTCTAAAATTATTTCATTAGATTTCCCTTTTTCGAAATTTGTTCCACATATTTTTGATTTAAGACAGGTTTCTTTTCCCTCTCTCTAGCCCGGCATAACACAGGTTTTTTTTTAAGTGTAAAATTATTGTTCCCTCTTCCCCTCACAGATAAGATATAGCTTCAAATGTCGATGTATGACTTATAAAAAACAATGTTGTGTTAGCTAAAAAATTATTAATGTGAAGCAATAAAAAGAAAACGATTTTGATGCTAAGAGAAAACACACAAAAAACTTTCATCATTTTTTTAATAATAGTTAGTTTCTAAGAAACTAAAATAATAAAATAAATTTCAGATTTTCATGAATCAATCAATTGTTACATATAGTTAGCTTAAAAATGTCTCTGAAATGTATTTTTATCCAAAATAATACACGATGTACTTTTTAATTAACAAATAATGAATTTAGTAATGAAATAATAGAAATAATTCTTTTAAAAAAACATATATATGTTAATCCATTTTCTATAAGTAATAAATAAAAGAAAAATTTACAGATTGCTTGAACATACATACATATATATATATTGTATGTAAGCTATAAAAAACAGTATGGGGCAAAGCCTAGCTATATATTTACATGTACTGAAAAAAACATTCAAAAAGAAAAAAAAACTATTTGATAAAAACATTTTGATAATTTATTTTAATTTCAGTTTTTCCTTCCACTGTCATTGTTACAAACTTTGTGTAATGAACGTTTAAAATAGTGTAAATAATTTATATCTGGAAGTGTAATACATTAATATTACTTTCTGTTGTATTTATTTTATGTTAAAATCTTACCACCACCTCTCCCTTCGGAATCTAGTTTTATTATAAAATAAAAAAAATAGTGATTACACTGATCAACGGAATAAATTAAAAGCGAGTGCACACTGAGGCATGGCGTAGACAAAACAAAAGGGAAAGCTTTGCTTCACACAAAAAAGATAGATGTATGCTGTCACGGGCTTTTTTGCAGATGGCAGAATTTTTTCCTACTTTCCTGACAATTATCGTTATATTTTGGAAACTTCACACAATATCTTTATAAATTATAGCCAATATGTTATTCTGATGTATAAGCTATATTATTGTATAGTTTCATTAAAATCCATTCAGTTGTTTTTCCGTGAAAGACTACCAAACATCCAAACATACTTTCACATTTATAATATATATCTTGATGAATTAAAGAATGTTGAAAGTTATTTCTTTTTTGAATAATAATAAGAGAATTATAGTATAACTGAATAACTTGCTTGGAAAAAATTCTGAATTTGTTGTTTTTCATTAAAATCATTAAAGAATTCACAAAATCGACTTCGAATACGTATCACAAGTACTGAAGAATAACTAACTTGTTGCCAGTTTTATAATTGAAACTAAAGAAACAAGAATATTGATTTTTCGAATTTAAAACAGACGATTATTAAATTGAAAAACAAACTAAAAGTATCAGAATTGGAATGCAAAAATAAAAATAAAAACAAGGACATTATTATTTATCAAAAGAAATATTTAACGAATTAAACTGTACTGTTATCCTCTATCATGTCATCTAGAGAAAAATTAGAATTAATGGG
>BMAV01017394.1:236921-261097 GCA_019973955.1 Trichonephila inaurata madagascariensis | reverse complement strand
ATTTTTTTTTACACTATAATACAGTTATAAATGTATCAGCACTGTACAATCTATTTTATAATTAATTGATTAAAGATTTTAAGTTAAAGACATGTTTAATAATTACCAGTGACTCTATAGATTTGTCATGTACAAAATTATATATGCCAATATTAATACTTATCTTGATGACTTATACGGTTTATAATTAATTCCTTAAGAAACGATTAAAAATTACGCGATTTGTTTTCCAATGCCACCATTTAGCACGTAGGTAAGCGTATGTGGCGTATTCAGAGTGGGTGATGGTAGAAAAGGAATAAATAAGTACATCTTCTGAAATAAGTAAATCCTTCGCAAACACTTTCAGGGCCATTTTATTGCTTTCCAAAGCCTTTGGAATAATTTTATGGATAGCAGTTCACAGAAAAGATAGTATTTCGGAAGGACGTATATATACGTCTGGGGCGATTAATGCACTGTCTGAGTGAGACGTTTATATACGCCGGGGGACTTAAGGGGCTAAAGTCGTATTGTAGGTTTAACGTCAAAGTATCATATTATTGAATTTAATACATCGTTATTGTATGGAGGGGGGGGGGCGAGGCACAAACTATATATATGATTGAATATTGAGTCGCAAACATGGATAGTTTGAGAAGCACTGCTTTAAAGCCATAAAATAATTTCCGTGCGCCAGATTGGGAAAACCGCCCACTGTGCAACGTTAATATTCCCCCTCTCACTTTTAGTTCTACATATCAAAGTAAAAATCCTTTCCTCATACGAAAAATATTTCGAGTCCTCACAGAAATTGATTAACAACTGAATGCTCATAATCGTGCCAAATTGAAAGTCACACATAAAACCCCTGATTTTGCGGTATAAAAATAGAGCAGTGCAAGTATTCGGTTCACATTATAATTTTTATTTTTATCTTTTATTTAACTACAATGAAAGAAGTACTTACATTTTTTTGTTTTCTTCTTCTTAGTTTAATAAATATATCTAAACTGAACTGCACAAAAGCCCATGGTGGTCAAGGCCCTCTGTGCCGATATCAGTTTACGTGACTTTCGGCGCATGTGCAGATGTTTCGGTCAAGTGATCAGTCTGACACGAAACCCCAAGTTCAGTTCCCAAGAAATCTTCCTATTCATTTACTGACCCACTGAAAGGATGAAAGACTGAGTTGTGACCTTGCGCAGCCCGGGATTAGATCCCCAAACCTGTGAAAGTGCGGTACACTACCACTCAGCCACTGTGCTTCAATAAATATTTCTAAAAATACTTAATATAAGTAAAATTTTAATTTTTTAAAAAATTTTTGTTCAATAAATAAATATATTTTATTTTTATGTTGAGAAATATCTTTAAAAGATACAAAATTATATATAATAAATATATATATATATATATATATATATATATATATATATATATATAGGCTAATTCTCTACAAACAAGAGATAAAATCCAAACAATCACATTCGAAAAACACATAGAAAGTAGGAAAATCACACAATGAAGGACATATGAGTAACCGAGATTAAAATTATAAAATGGATGATGTAGTGTTATAAAAATTACTGACTTAGGACAACTAATATATAAAATAATTTATATAAAAGTGGGGTTGAACATGTTTTTTGCCCTGTCAACCTTCCCCCTTTATGTAAATAACACTGAGCAAAAACCAATAGAAAATAATGGATAGGAATATCTAAATCCATTACAAGATAGAGGTAACTTACCTAAAAATTGCACTTACAAATGAAAGCCCGCGCTAAATCTGAGTGTAAAAAATAAGTTATTGCCAGATTCTGGACCCTAATGCAGATTTAAATCAAGTGAAGGACTGAAATGTAGCACTTAACAAAAGTATAAAAAGAATGGAAATAAAAATTAATAAGGGTTGCAACTTATAGCATAACATTAATAACACTAGAGTAAATATGAATAAAACAATAATAAATAATTTTATTTAATATTAGATTATGGAGATAACTATAACTATATGAAATATTTAAGTTATAGTAATAATCTATTATCAATCTCAGAATTTTTAATCCTAACTATTTTGAATAGCTTTATTCATATAACTATTAATAAAATTAATTGGGTATTTCTGATTTAAGCAATATTTAGTAAAATGTTTATAGTTATTTATAATGTCTGATTTTTTTGACACCAGAAATTTATTACGTTGTATATAATTAATAACAATATTTTTGAATATAGAAACATGTACATTACTCTCCCAATGAGGAACTTTTATAATATTGAAATTAAATTCTTCTCTTTTATCATGAATATTAGAAACTATTACATTATACACACACACAATATATATATATATATATATATATATATATATATATATATATATATATATATATATATATATATATAGGCCAATTCTCTACTAACAAGAGATAACATCCAAACAATAACATTCGACAAACACATAGACAGCAGGAAAATCACACAATGAAGGACAAAAGAGTAATCGAGATAATAAATATAAATGGATGCTGCAGTGTTATGAACATTACTGACTTTATATATATATATATATATATATTATTGACCTATATTCTCTAACTCTGCATGCATTATCACTGGAATCGAAAAAAACAGTATTTATGTCCTACTGGATGGCAATTGGAATCATATTGGTAGACTGGTTTGGCAAACAGGAGCTAAAAGGTAGCCGTCCCTTGAGTTAGGCATTCAGATAGAATTTGTGACCGGAATTAGGTAGAATTTAGGCGTACATTGACCACTGTATGGCTTACGTGGTGTTGGGGGTTGAATCCCCAAGCCCCCTCTTTTATACGTCACTCTCTCTCTGGATCACCTGAGATCTCAAGGTTGTTTGAAAGTAGTTCTGCGTTTCTCTGTCCTCTACCCCTCTTCTTATTTAAATAGTTTATATATATATATATATATATCTTCCCGTTAAAGTGTATAATTCAGTTGTTTCATAAAATAACAAGGTAACATAAAAATAAGGTAACATAAAATAACTAGAGAGAATTCAGTCAAAGTATATAATAGATGAACAATTTCATACTTTACCTAGTTATTCTGTAAAAGAACTAGGTATTCTATGAAATAATTAAGGATAGACCGTTAAAGTGAAAAATAAACAATTCCAAAGATGTTTTATAAATTAATTGATCATAAATAGCGAAAAGCTCTCGAAAAATACATTTTATCCCTTTTGCAGATGAGGAATTGATAAATAATAAGAGAAAGCAGCGATGATATTATTTATTATATTGCTCATATTGCTATTAGTTAAATAGAAAAGGCGGGAGGATATGTTTCAAAAATAGATTACATATAAATATTATCAACAAAATTACATGCTGGTATGAACAATTGTTGCTTCATAAATACATTCTGTAAATTTTTTTAAATAAAAATGTGAGAGAATATTAATTAAAATTTTATGAAATACCTTTATTTTATTTTTCATTATTTATTAGAGCAAGGATTGCTATGATGACACTTTGGATTGATCTGCTTATTATTTTTGCAACAAACACGCTGTTTAATATTACACATTCTTTTCACACGAGCACTTCTTAAATCCTTGTCCAGTACCACAACTTTGAGTTGTTGCAACAGATCGAAGCGTTGTGTCAATATTTGAAACTTCTTCAATGGAAATTAGTTCTCGTTGATATATATACTGAAATGAGATCTAGAGTACAATTATTTTACTTTGCCATCTCTAGTTCCTAATCGGAAAAATCCTTCCTAAGGCAGCTAGAACTGGTTCAAAGAACTTTCAAGAGTCGTATTTCATACTTTGTGACGGCTCACGCATCCTTTCTGTAACATAACCTCTGGGTTCTTTGACGGCCAAGATTAATGGCAAATCTTTTTCAACCCAAATCCAAGAAGTGAAATGAAAGTATAGATGCAAATAAGATAGCCTTTAAAAGAACAGAAGTTTTAGTAAGTGGGATGGCAATTTAGAGAAAGTTCTGTTAGGAAAAGGTAGAAGTGTAATTTAACGGCTTACCAATGAATCACGGATATCTAGCCGTTACTACAAGGTGCATACTATTGCACGCGAGCCCAACAGCCTATCTGAAGGTGTTTGAACCGTTGCGTGGAATTCAAGGTAGGGAGATTATTTTCCGAATTCGTAATATTATTAGGATTGAGAGTAGGCGGATAATATAATTATTTAGATAAGTGATCCAATTGCGCGATCTGTTTTAGTTACGGCTACGTGTTTTGGTTTATTCTCACTTAATATAAGTTTGTTCAATATATAAGTAATTTAAGTTAAACTCTTAATAAAGTCATATTAAGAATTCTAAAATGTCTCTTCATTTCGAGAATCCCACACCTCTAACTTACGCTGACCCACAAAGATATGGTCGACAAAGATCGACCATTTCACAACTTTAGCGATCAAGTAATCGTTATTCTATAGAATACCAAGTTAAATCGTAGAATTCAATCATTTTATGTACTTTAACTGTCTAATCTAGTTATTTCATGAAATACCTAGTTATTCTAAAAAAATAACTGAATTATACACTTTAACGGTAACACACACACACATATATATATATATATATACCCACAATGCGTTAAGTAAAATATTTTTTCCAAAAAAGAGTTAAGAAAACATTAATAAATTAAATAATAATCAAATATTAAATGATTTGAAAGCCATGTAGTGTCTCCTGAGACAAGAGAGATTTTGCTTTCTTTTTTTGTTAAACTTCAGTAAAAACAATACCGATTAATAATATTCTCCGAAAACTTTTTTTTGTAGAGTTTTTATTTTATATTATTTTTTTTTAAAGTTTTCAGTGAAAATGCAATCTATAACTGATGTTTCAAGAGGGGACAGAATTTAAAATTTAATTGCACTCTTAATATTTTGATACTGACTGTTTTGCTTAATTCCAATTCATAATATATATATATATATATGTGTGTGTTGTGTGTGTGCGTGTGTGTATATATATATCGTTGGTCAGAATGCATAACTCTCCACAAAGGAAACTAATTTGATATACGCGATCCCTTAATCGCGCCAAACGAAACAAATGACCACACGATACAAATATCAAGGTAATCATATTGTAATGTTACTGCCCATCGGCAACAAAAACAACAACGGGGGTACATTCCGATATAAAATTGCCCCCAGAGGGGGCGCATTCTGATAATTAGGTCAACAATATATGTGTGTGATGTTTCAAGTCAACACCAAGCTTCAGTTTTAAATATAATTTAATTATCATTACATATATATACATACATATATATATCTTTATATATAAAAATCTTCCGTGCGTTTTATGTGACAATCCTTAAACGGCGGGGCCGATTTTGATAAATTTTTTGTGGGGGGAAAGGGATTCGAGAATAGTTTAGATTTACAATTGGGTCTAATAACGAAATTTAAATTTAAAAAAAGATTTAATTTAAAAACTTTAAAAATATTCGGCCAATATTCACCGCATTGGTAACAACGTTTTGTTATAAAATGACGTAAGTTGGCATCAAAAATTGATTTTAAAAGAAACTGGCCAAACCCGGTTTTTATTGTTACAAAATAAAAAGAATCATGTTTTTTAGCATTTTTAATTCATATCTTTCAAAAAACTTTATGTAGTTTTCTTCTGTGGTTGTAGGATGACTCCCCCTAAACGGCTGGACCGATTTTGTTAAATTTTTTGGGGGGTTTCGGGATTCGGGAATTTTTTAGACTCACAATTCAGTCCAAAATCGGAATTAGTTAAAATATAATAATTAAAACCTTAAAACGCGCATAATTGCTTTATTTCTGTGTGCGGTTTATTGTGCTTATGCGCGGCAAGATAAAAAAAAAAGGGGAGAAGTTTCATATTTCCGCCATTTTAAAATTTAACAATTTTTATCAAAATCAGACAAAAAAAAAATTTCAAACAGAAAAAATTATTCATTTCGCAACAATACGGCATATATCTTTATTATATAATTTTCTGTGCGTGTTGTGGGCTGAACTCCTCCTAAGCGGGTGGACCGATTCGATGATATATTTTTTGAGGGCAATGGGTTGGGGAAATTTGATTCACAATTTGGTCCGATATCCAATTAGTTAAAAAAAGCCCAAAATTATGAGAGGACGCGATTGTTCATAAAAAAACGTGGGCAATTCTTGAGGCCCCTATTTTGGTGGAAACTTCAAGGTGAAGTTGTACTTCTACCATAGATCTCAATGAATCTTTCAGACTCACCTACCCATTCAAATGTTTACAATTTCCATTTCACTTGGTATTTGCTATGACCATTGATATAAGTCACAAGGTCAAACAATGACAATTAATTGGTTTAGATTTAGAAAACCTTTGCTTTTCACACGGCCAATTATTTGTTGCAGGTCCGAGGTTTGGCAAACCAACGCCTTTGTTTGTTTATACTCTTCAAGGATTAACCAAACACATTGTACATTCAATGGCATTACGATAAATTTATTTTTTGTGCATTAAAAAAATATACCTGTTATGAAAATAGCTCGAGTTTTATATTTCTTACCCTTTAATAAAAACAAGTTTAAGTTTCTTTTCAGAATAGGTTCTATATTCAACTTAGTTCATAGTAAATACATACTCACACGCAATTGATAGGTCGAATTGTGGTAACTGTACATGTGATGATGTCAGGTATTGTAATAACTTTCTTTATAAAAAATTTCATCAAAATAGTCCAGATTGTTACAACTTATTCAAAAAAATTTGTAATTTTCGCATTTAAGACGTGTGTACAGGACAACGTCTGTCGGGACCCTTTTTAAAAAATGACCATATATATATATATATATATATATATATATATATATATATATATATATATATATATATATATATATATAATATATATATATATATATATATATATAATATAATATATATATTATTAAAAATATTATAATATTTTATTTAGAAAATTTATATATTATATAATATATATAAAAAATATTAAATTTTTATTTAATTTATTTTATATATAAATTTTATAAAATATAAATTATTATATATATAATATTATATAATATTATTAGTCTGAACATATTTTGATTCTGATAGAAGAGTTCTTTTTAACTTTAGGCAAATTAAATTTGTGCATTTTACTTCCTACTGCATTTAGTATATGTGTACACAGTTTCCAAACAATGTAAAGTATTAGAAAAATATAACAGATTTTGTGACGGCTCACGCGTCCTTTCTCTAACATAACCTCTGTGTTCTTTGACGGCCAAGATTAATGGCAAATCTTTTCCAACCCAAATCCAAGAAGTGAAACGAAGGTATATAGATGAAAATAAGGATAGCCTTTAAAAGGGCAGAAGTTTTGTAAGCGTGATGGCAATTTAGAAAACTCTGTTTGTAAGGTAGGTGTAATTTGACGGCCACCCAAGAATCACGGAAATCCCATTACTACAAGGTGCATACTATTGCACTCGAGCATAACTTGAATATCTGAAGTTGATTGGACCGTTGCTTGAATTCAAGGTGGGAAAATTATTGAATGAATTATTAGGATTGGAGGCGGATAATATAATTATTTAGATAAGTTTTATCCAATTGCGCGATCTGTGTTAACTCGCACGTGTTTTGGTTTATTCTCACTTAATAAAAGTTTTTTCAATATATAAGAAATTTTGTTAAACTCTTAAAAAAAGTCATATTAAGAATTCTAAAATGCCCTTCATTTTGAGAACCCCAAACATTCTAACTTACGCTGACACAACGAAAAGGTCGAAAAGATCGACCATATCACAATTTGATAAGTTTCATTATAAATTTCTCCCCAGAATAATTTTCTTTGGGATCCGAAAGATCAACAATTTCCTAAACTTCATTTGCACAGATAGGTCAGCAAATGTAACTTAATCGTAAAATTCTTAAAATATTCCATACGTTATGGAGAGGGAAGAGATAAGTAAATAGTTCCCAGTACTATTCAAAATTCACACAATAATGCAATTGTTTCAAACACGAACTTATAACAAAAAAATTTTTCAGTTGTTAAAAAAATCGTTAATTCGAGGTTTATTATTCGTTAAATAAAGCATTCATTTTAATCGAGGAAAGAGAAAAATTCATTAAATCGCGAAATTCATTAAATCGGGTCCAATTGTATGTAATCTGTAACGCTTTGTGAAAAAAATAATGTTACACTAAAAGTAATGAATTCTAAGGACATTTTCTAATTTATAAAGCATACATGCATCATTTTATAACCAGAAATTCTAAGCATACGTTATCACATGCGTCAATAAATTTAATTACTCATAAAATCTGTTCGTTTGAAAAAAAGGCTTCTTTCAAGCCCTTACGTTTTGACACTGTCGAGCTACAAGAAACGAAGTTACCAATACGACTGATCAACACTAGAAATGGACGGAAACTGGTTCGGGGGCTACAGGCAACTCCTCGAGGGTGAGAGATGATTTAGAAGATGTTTCTAGTGAACTGAACAATGGGGGCTACGAGTTGGACTTCTTGGAAGAAACGTCCAGAAGAAACGTTCAAGATTTATGACCTCCATAAAATGTGTTAAAAGAGAGAATAACTTGAAATGCCCATAAATACTTTAAAAATAGGAAGGGAAAAAATTGAATCACAAGAGTAAAAGGTCGTTCAATACAAAATGCACTTCGCTATTGGGAGGTTATTTTACGAAGAAAATAGTGAAATGTTCTTGGTTCCAGGAAAAAGTTCGCTACGTATAAAAATTCGCAATATAGGGGTTCGACTATATTACAATCAAGTGGGAAATATTTAAAAATACAACACATTTTAACATTCTTTTATTATATTATATTAAAAGTTTAAAAATATTGCAAAATAAATTTATTATGTAGAAATAAGATTTTCAGGTTCTTAATGACAAGGATGAGCTTTAAATTTTAGTGGATGTACAAACTTAATAGAGAACGTAAATCTCCATTTTGTATACACATTTATATTTTTTTTTCTCGATTTTTTTATTGTGGCTCTTAGAACCCCGGGCTTTCGTGGAACACAATTTGATGACCACTGGAATATACCATTGTTCCCTAGCGTTTTTATCACTGCGGACCGGTCAATGTCTTATAATTTTATCGTGGCCTGCTGAGTGTGGCACGTTTATCGTTTATATTTTAGATTGTTTATTTGAATAATTTTAATTTAATTACATTTAAATATGCCTTAGAAATAAAATACAATTACATCAAAAAAGAAATATAAAGTGTGTGACGGAGCTTTCATTGCGATTTCATCTAACTGTCCTCTTGGGTTCTTTGGGGCCAGAATGGCAATTCTTTCCGACCAACTCAAGAAGAAGAACGTGGTTATGTAAAATTTGAATCAAAAAAAAAAAAAAAAAATATATAATATATATATATTGAAAGTTACATTTTTGGGAAGTCTTTCTATGTGTAGAAGTGATTGCAATGGAAAGTGAAGTCGCTAAGGAAAAGGTAGCTGCAAAGTGAATTGAGATAAAGTTTGAAGAACCTAAGTCCGGGAATTAGCCTAGCCGTGCAGTACAGACGAACCCGTGGGTTGAGACCAAAAAAAAACATAGTCGGTTAAAACAACCGAAGTGGGGAAAGGACATGCTTTTTACCAGGGTATGCGGTAAGGGAATTTATATAAGCAAAAGGAAAGTGGGATTTTAGTGAGATGGAATAAATCTGTAAAATTAATTAGTGGTCAATTGGCGATTATTTGGTAATAGTGTTGCTTCTTTCCCTGGGGTTTCCCTTTTTAGATTATTATTGTTGTATATTGTGTTTAAACTAAGATCATAATAAACAGATTTTAGTATGAATGATTTGAGTGGTTCTTCGTTCTTTCCCACAGAAACAGGTGCGTAGATAGTGTAGAACAGTGATCCCCAAAGTGGTCTATATAGACCCCCAGGGGTCTATGACGACCTGCAAGGGGTCCACGTCATCGAAAAAATAATTTGGGGGTCCATGAGGTGTAAATGGGGGTCTACGATAGTGGCTCTCATTAAACCAGATCGTGACTTTAATTTTAAAAGGAAATTGAATCAAGTAAAAACCACACACAGACTTACCTATTTAACAGATTTATTTACTAAATTTAAATTGAATGAGGTTAATTTGCAGTTACAAGTCTACAGAATAAATTTTATTAAAACAAGAATCACATTTCGGCCTTTCTTACAAGAACTAAGCATAAAGAGTATAATAATGAACACATCGCAAATTTTTCGAGTTTCTCAATTGTTACAGATAATCTACCAGAAAAAAGACGTCGAACATTTAAATGCCCTTATTTTAGATTTTGAAGCTAGGTTTGAGAATGTTTTGACAATCGTAATACCACAGTAGGCAATGCATTCATATGGTCATTTGTAAAAAAAAAAAAGAAAGAAAGAAAAAATGTCAGATTACAAGAATTAGGCACTAACGAAGATCTTAAAGTAAATTTTAGAAACGGTTGTCTGTAATTTTGGCTTTAAAAAGATATACCAGTTATTTATTCCATATTATGGAATATCTTGAGAAAGTTTTTAATTGTTTTTTCCAGTTGATAGAGTTAACAGTGCACTTTCCGACCTCCAAAAGAAAAAGAAAGAATGGACTCTATTAACCAAGGAGATATTTAGGGTTAAACCTGACAAGATTGGTATCAAATGTTGAAAATTTGTTACTGCATCCCCAAATTCATCCCTCCCACTATATAAAAGTATTTGTTTCATACTCAGTTATTTTAATTATTAACTAAATTAGATTAAATTTAATTAGTTAAAATGTCTTTCCTTAAGTTTTAAACACTATACCTCACTGCAGTTAAAAATTTAAATCTTTTAATGGAAGTAGCTCTATACCAAAACACATTTAAGTTGATGAATTTACAAAAATTTAATATTAGTTTAATAGGGGTCTACCCTAAGTCGAAAAACCTGTCAAGGGGTCTATGAGGCAAAAAAGTTTGGGAAGCTCTGGTGTAGAAGGCGTGTCCCCTCGGGCGGGGCTTCACAAGTGGTTTAGCATGGAAAATATAAATAATTTAATGTTCCTTGGGTTGCCCGGTACCATTTGTTCCACGGCCAGGGAATTGAGGACCACTGACATATACGATGTGAATCCATGCAGTGACACAGCTTTAGACTTCTTGAAGCCTTTATAGTTAATTAATACTACGTATTTAAATTTTTAAATTTATTTTGACATTAATCCACTTACTTTTAAGGTAATATAGTACAAAAACATGTCTGCACGCACAAATGCTTTTATTTATTTTTAAAAAAAAAGTTAAACCTCCTAAATAAACAAATTTGCTAATACTTGATCATTTACTTTTCCCAGGTTGCAAGTGGATGACACAACTATCAGAGACACTGGACTTACGTTATTGCAAGAGGATGACACAGCTATCCCAGACATTGGACTTGAGTTAAAGAAAATGACTTATGAATTCGAAGAAATGTTGAAGAAACGTTTAGCTGATTCAGAAAAAGTGGTAAGATTCGTCCTTTATTTTAAGGTTTCCAACTACCTTTCGGAACCGTGATTTTGAAAAAGCGTATAAATGGATAATATTTATGATATTTAGTGTCACTTAGATTAGAAAATGTATATAAAATTGTTTTAAGAATAGTATTACAATAAAAAATTATTTAAGTACAATATTTTGACAAAAAATGAACCATTTTCAAAATATTCTCCTTTTGTGAAAAATGCTTTTATTACAATAATATTTTCCCTGTAAATAGCTCAGACCTCTCTACAGAGGATCAACTAGAATTTTTGAAATATATAACTTAAAAGTGGGTTTATCCATTTTTTACGACAACAGAGGAGAGCAATTTTAAGGAAAAAACGCCGATAATTATTTCAATTGGTGGTAACTCTGAAAATAATATGAATTTTTCAAAACTGCTAGTTCAGACTCTTTGGAGAAGTCTTTACTTTATATAAGCAAAATATTATTATTTTAGAAGCATTTTTTATAAAAGAACATTTTGAAAAAAGATTATTCTAAATTAGTTTTTTGCCAAAATATTGTATTTAAATAATTTTTTTGTCAAAATGTCCTTAAAACAATTTTATACATGCATTATAATCTAAGTGACACTAAATATCATGAAAATTATCCATTTATGCGCTTTTTAAAATCACGGTTCCGAACGTAGTTGGATACCTTAAGACCACAGGTGTTTATCAAAATAATATGGAAACACTTGGGTATAAAAATGACAATTTTAAATGAGCTTCGTAAGCATTAAAATACAATAATAGTCACCAGTTTTTCTTTTCTTTTTTTATAAATAGAAATATATATATTCTGGTAGTATGTGGTAGTTTTCTTGAAGTTCAGAGTATGTCGTGAATTTTTTCGAAAGCGTAAAATGTTGGACCCCTCAGATTTTCAAAAAGGCCAGATTGTAGAAGCCCGTCTATCTGGAGCAAATATGACCCAAATATCCCATTTTTTTAGGCGTTTCTAGAGGTGCGGCACCTAAAGTCAGGACAACATACTCAGAGCTTGGCAAGATAAGCAAAGCAAAATAGCGACCGGAAAGAGTAGCACCATGAAGGAAACTGTCGAGTATTGTGTGAGCAACTTACATCTGAAGTTTCTTTCTTTCCACCTTGCCTACCTAAGGGTGGGGGAGGAATGAAAACAGGACCAGAGACTTCCTTATAACAATTATTTATTTAATCAAATACACTAACCAACAACAATTTATTCTCTAAGTGAATGTCTAATGAGAAGCACGGAGAAAGTAATGATTGTTTTAAGCAAATACGAGTGACCAACTTATTTAGCTCAACCTAATCTATCGTTGATTCCTAACCTCAAATCCACACTAATTCAACTCCTTGGGAAAACACTCCTTTTAATCTTTACGTGCGAAAGTACACCTTATTTAATCCCACCTGCGTAGCAACTGTAGCTGCATCCCACCTCCTTCTTATAATTACCAAAACTCTGACTTTATGTAGTCGAACTAATCTGAATATCAAGGTTTCTTCTTGAGAGGGATGGTTGTGAATTAAACGTGAGAATGATAACCCAAAGATTCCCCAAGAGAATTAGCGAGAGGACGCGTATAGATTCATCACAATTGAAGCGGATTGTAATTCTAAAAGGATAGCAATTGCAGCCAAAGTGACTGCAGAACTAATCAGCATTTGGATTCTATAGTGTCAATGATTACAGTTAGAATGCACCTTCATAAACAGAACATTTACAGCAGAGTATCAATTTCCTAGCCACTTGTCATAAATGTTAAGGCCAAAAATCATCTACAGTGGTGTCACACTCACAAAACCTGGCCGATCAGTAAGTGGAAGAAAGTAATAGAGTCTGACGAATCGTCTTTCACACTTTTCCCTACAACAGGATGGGTTCACGTATGGAGGACACCTGCATAAACATGTGATCACGAATATCTCCTTCCAACTGTCAAGCATGGAGGTGGATCTATCATGATATGAGCAGCCATGGCTTGGGTTTTCAGCTGGACCAATCGTAACCTAAAATGAAGGATCACTGGGAAGAAGTACAAATAAATTTTAGCTAACCAGGTAAATCCTATGATGTAAACTTCGTTTTCTGCAGATGAATTTTTCCAGGAGGAGAATGCATTTATCCATGCATGCGTGGGTTGAGGAACACGAGGCGGAAGTTAAACATCTACCTTGGCCCGCACAGTCACCGGGCTTTAATATAATTGAAAGCCTTCTGTCTATTTTAGAGCATTCAATACGGAATCGATATCCTCCACTAGCATCTATCACAGAACTTTCACATTAATTCCATGAAGAAAAGCACAATATTCCTCTCATCTAATCACTGATCAGCGCTTGTATAAAATGATTCCTATGCGAATCCTATGCTTTACTTCATGCCAAAGGTGGTCCTACTCCATACTGATAAAAAAATCCTTTATAATTCTAAGGTATTTCCATTATTTTGATAATCACCTTTTCATTTCTGTTTAAGGTATCCGACTACGTTCGGAACCATGATGTTGCAAAAGCGTATAAATGGATAATATTTATGATATCTAGTGTCACTTAGATTAGAAAATGTATATAAAATTGTTTTAAGAAATAGTATTACAATAAAAAATTATTTAAGTACAATATTTTGATAAAAAATAAACATAGAATGATCCATTTTCAAAATATTTTCCTTTTGTGAAAAATGCTTCTATTATAATAATATTTCGCCTGTCTATAGCTCAGATCTTTGCACAGAGGCTCAACTAGAATTTTTGAAATATTTAACTTAGAAGTGGGTTTATCCATGTCTTACGACAACAGAGGGGAGAAATTTTAAGAAAAAAATGCCGATAATTATTTCAAATGGTTGTAACTCTGAAAATAATGTGAATTTTTCAAAAATCATAGTTAAGCCTCTGTACAGAGCTCTGTCTGAGCTATATACGTGCAAAATATTATTATAATCGAAGCATTTTTCACAAAAGGAGAACATTTTGAAAAAAGGTTATTCTAAGTTACATTGTAGCCGAAGTATTGTATTTAAATAATTTTTTCTCTCAAAATGTCGTTAAAACAATTTTATACATGCATTCTAATCTAAGTGACACTAAATATCATGAAAATTATCAATTTATGCGCCTTTTTTAAAATCACGGTTCCGAACGTAGTCGGATACCTTAAGAGATAAAAATTATCTGAATAATAATGTTTGAAAAAAAATTGGTAAATATAGAAAAAATAGTTAAAATAGAGAGTTAAAAATATACTTTTTAATATACTCTAATGACAGACAAAAATGATTTGCCTGAATACTTATGGTTAAAATAGTTGATTGAAGTTTTGGAAACCATAAAACATAGATGCTCTGCTGCGGTATTATAAACAATGCAGACTGAGGACTGCTTTATAAAAAAAAACAAGGAGGTTTAACCAATTTTATGATTACTGTTATGCATGGGAAAATTAATAGGTAGTGTGAGAGTTTAGAAATTGAATGATTGATTTATTTAAGTCAATAGTTATTAAGTGCAATATTTACAATTAAGTAGAAGTTATTCGCACCATTTATTATTTCAATGCAACAAAGTATATCCTTTGAGAAGGAGGAGGTTAACACAACCGTTCTTCTCAGTGCTTTACAGCTAATTCTCACCCCTGTCTTGGAGCGAGACGGTTTTTCTCTTACATCTCGAATTTCAGTCGGGGTTTCTTGCTCGTGGACGGAGTGGTGTTGTCAGGACAATGTTTGATGAAAAGACCCCTCAATATTTTGGGGTGTACGTTTGAACATAATCGGTGTTATGCTATCCACCTAAAGAAGCCGATTTTGCAGCTGTGGGGCAGAAAATATTACAATACTCAACCTTCCTCCTTCCTTTTTATAACATTATACATAAAAAAAGTTGAGACTGAAAGTTCAGGCTATTGGGGTGAATTTTGAACCACTAATGAATAACAAGGATGATACCTGGGCTGACATGACACTCCCATACATCCCCATCCATTAATTATATAATTTTTGAGAGAAATATATACAGTGAGAATGGTTTAGCACGAATTTGAGAGGACTGGAATATTTGTTCGTGTTAAATGAAACTACAAAAAGAAAAAAAAACCCAACAACATAATTTAGCAAAATTAAGTTTATTAGAGTACACACAATACACAAATTATACAAAAATTAGAGTACACACACATTAGTTTCCACATTACGTCAAAAAGGGATTTTGAACCTCAACAGATGCAACGTGCATCAGCCTCTCTACACAGTTGGACTTCAGTTACATCAGGATTCGAACTTAAAGATCAAGGGAAGTAACGATGGTCACGTGATCATGTCCCCTCAGCTGCTGTAGCCACTCTTTCTCTGGTTGTAGGATTTGCAGTCCCTTATTCTATTTTCAATCCCGGGATTAGAACTGGACTATCTATGAAAAATACTTACACATTAGCATAGTTGAAATTATATAATCAAACTGAAAACATATTTAAGGGGTGTTGGAAAGCTAAAATCTTATTTTTTTGACAATTTGAGATTTTTACATTTTTAAATTATATAGATTTTAACCTTTCTAAAAATACCTTACTTTAATCTCTAGGGTAATTAGAAGTCCTTAAAACCTATTTTTAAATAATCGTTGAAACTGGGCCCCACCCATTTGAATGGCGAAAAATGTATAAACAAAGTATTTCGTTTTTGCTTAAAAGTTGAACGTCTGATATATAAACCAAAACATGCATCTTTTATTTTAAATTTAGCCTTTTATTTTTTTTTTCTATATATATAGCCGATTAGAAATCTCACCATATACATTAAAATCAATTTATCTCAAAATGTAAATTTTGATGTTCGATGTAACTTTTCTGAGAAACTACAGTTCAAAGGTATGTAAATTTTTTATGATACATTTATAATGATGGCATATATATACTAAAATGAGCTTTTTTTCAAAAAACTCAAAAATTCATTTTTTACAAATATTTTATTTGAAAATAGGGCAAATTTTACTATGTTTGATAAAACATTTTGTAAATTATAATCAAATTCAAAATTAGCTAAAAGCTCATTTCAGTATAATGAGAAAGGTGTACTTTAATTGTATGAAAAAAAAATTCGAGAAAGTACATATAACAGATTTCGAGAAAAGGTACATAGAAAACAACCAATTTAACATTGTCAGTATAGAGAGAGAGACGTTTCCAAATCCCATTAAAAATGTTTAATTTCATTACTAATTGAAACAAATCAAAACAAAACTTAATTCATCCTAAAAAACAATAAAAAAATAGTGCATAATGGAATTTAGCTTCTTATTTTTGTTACAAATTGTCCTGCCGAAGAAAATACTTACTCAGACTCTTCACTAGCAGGCTTTATCGTTATTAAATAGGAGATGTCCTTTTTAGGTACTCATCACTTCTTCCATTTTCAAAAAGCGAAATTTCTTTTTGAATTTTTGATGACATTCTTTCAAATCTAATAGGCTGCATTTGTGCATATCTCTCTCTTTGATAATTTTATATTTAATTCTACTGCTACACTTAATGGTTTTTGTGTACTAATTGATTCAGTTCCCCGTTTCAAGTGTTACTCCATTTGAAGTAGAAGATCCAGTTACATAAACTACTTATGATGCAGCGGGATTTGGAGCTTCAAGTCTTTCAAGCAGGTCCACTATTAATTTACGGCAATTAGATGAAGAATTAACTATGACAATCTATTCTTGAGGCGTTTCTTAAAAACCACTTGTTCACTTGTTAATTTTAATTGTAAACTAAATATTAAATGTAAAAATTTAAACTGCATTTAGTAGTCTTGTAGTGAGAGTTTAAAATTATCCCATTAGACTTTTTTTTTTCAATATATTCATCAATATAAAAAAGTTACTGCCCAAAAACATTCTACGTACATATTTCATAAAAATAAGTATAAATTTCATAAGAATTAAATTCTTAGAAAATTTTGATAAGAAAAAAATTTTAAAATATAATTTAGACAAAAAATTAAAATCCCGGGATTTCGGGGTCCCGGAGCTGCAAACCCTACTAGGTTGGCTATTCGACTATCCTACGCTCATATAACAATGTTCAGTGATTATACATAATTTTCGAGCCAAATATACAGCTTCACTATTAAGAAAATTTAAATTAATCAAATTGAAAGAGTTAAGTTTATTAGAGTACATTTTATTTACATAGATATGTATATATGCATGTATATAATAAAAATCAATGGAACGGAATCATTCACAAGCACTTAAAAAATTTAATACAACATTTTGAAATTTAATACAAGTTTTTGGAAAAAAAGAAGAAAAATAAAAAAGAAACGTTAGTCATTTTTTGGGAAATGATCTGATGGTTTTCTTTCTTCCAAATTTTAGCAAATTGTTCGATGTCATATATTTGGTTAATCTTTGCACCATTGGAGTTTGCTTCTAAATAACTGAGTATACTTTTCATGATTTCATTTCGGATGACGAAGGAACAAGAGTTGGAGTATTCATTTCACTTTCATCATCAGAATCTGGCTCAATGATATTTTTTGAGCTTTTAAGAAACTCCAAAAGACCATAACTGGGGATGTACACTCATTCTGATAATTTACTGTAGCGAATTCTTCCAATGATACACAGTAGGACAATCTAATAATACTTTCATTAAGTGTTCAGTCCCAGAAGAGAATTTTTTTCTTGATAAAAGAGAAAAAAAATCCATCAATATACTTAGTAGTTATACGTATGTACAAAATACATAGTAGTCATACGTACATTCATCAATAAAACAGAAGCATTCTCAAGAACTTAAGGTATCCCACTACGTTCGGAACCATGAATTTTAAAAGGTGCATAAATGGATAATTTTCATGATATTTAGTGTCACTTAGATTAGAATACATGTATAAAATTATTTTAAGGACATTTTGGCAAAAAAAAAAATTATTTTAATATTTCCAAAAAATTAACTTGGAAAAATCTTTTCAAAATGTTCTCCATTGTGAAAAATATTTTTTTAATATATTTTGCCTGTATTCTCAGACCTCTGTACAGAGCCTCAACTGTTTTTTGAAAAATTCACATTATTTTCAGAGTTACAACCATTTGAAATAATTATCGGCGTTTTTTCTTAAAATTTCTCCCTCTGTTGTTGTAAAACATGGATAAACCCACTTCTAAGTTATATATTTCAAAAATTCTAGTTGAGCCTCTGTACAGAGGTCTGAGCTATATACAGGCAAAATATTAATATAGTAGAAGCATTTTTCGCGAAACGATGACATTTTGAAAATGTGTCATTCTATGTTCATTTTTTGTCAAAATATTGTACTTAAATAATTTTTTATTGTAATACTATTCTTAAAACAATTTTATAAACATTTTCTAATCTAAGTGACTCTAAATATCATAAATATTATCCATTTATACGCCTTTGCAAAATCACGGTTCCGAACGTAGAACTTAAAGAAATTAAAAACAAAATTTTCAAGAGCTTTTTGAAAAACAAAACATTTATTGAGTTTTTGGAAAATAACCTAATATTTTTCTCTGCGTTGTCTTTTTTAGCATCATATTTTCGACAAATGGTTCGATGTCGTCCATTTTGTTATTCATTTCACCATCGGAATGTATGTCTAAATAACTGCGCATACCTTTCATGATGTTCCTTGTTTCGGATGATGTTGGAACAGGAACTTCATTATTCATTTCATTTTCACCGTTGGAGTGCATCAATGATATTTTTTGAGCTTTAAACAAACATCAAAATGTCTTTGTCTGCAGTAATTGGAGCCGTACGCACAAAATCATCATATACTACATCGAATTCATCCGAGGATAACAGTCCAATACAGCTGGTGTTTTCTGTATTTTGTTCCTTCTCAGAAGGGAAATCTCTTCGTATTAAGCGATTTACCTTTCGTGTTAAGAGAAAAATATGCATAAAAATACATAATAGTTTGTCAGGACCGTTCTATTATTTCGTGTAAACCAGGGGTTCCCAAACTTTTTGGTCTCATAGACCCCTTGCCATGTTTTTCGGTTTGGAGTAGACCCCTGTTTACCTAATATTGAATTTTTTCAAATTTACCAATTTAAATGTCTTTTTGACAGCTGTTATAGATCTTACTTTAAACGTTTTAAATTTGATACAGTATAGTGTTTGAAACTTAAGAAAAGCATGTTAATTAAATTAAAATTTAATTAATACATAAAATAACTGAGCAACAAACAAATGCTTTTAAAAAGGAGGAATAAATCTGATGCTTCAATAACAATTTTTCAACATTAGGAATCAATCGTGTCAGGTTTAACCCTAAATCTCCTCAGTTAGTAGTATCCAGACCTTATCTTCCCCCCTTTCTTTTTTTGTTTTGGAGATTGGCAACCACGCTGAAACTCCTTCTCACTAGGAAAAGTAATTAAAAATATATTTTCTCACAATATTCCATAATTCGTGATAAATAACAGGTATGCCTTTTTTAAAAGCCGAAATTGGGGACATGGTCCCTGCTTTAATAAAATTTATGCTGTCACCTAGTAACTGCAAATTAACCATATTAAAGTTAGTAAATAAATCTATTAAATAAATAAAATCTGGTCTCTACTTGAATAAATTTTCTTTTAAACTTAAAATCATGATTTGTTTTAATGAGAGCCATCATCATAGACCCCTCAATTTTTTTTTTCGCTGACGTGGACCCCTTGCAAGTCGTCATAGACCCCTGGGGGTTTATATAGACCACTTTGGAAATCACTGGTATAAACCAATGTTTTGTCTTAAGCGTTTTCGTGTTAAATTTATTTCCCTATCTTACAGAGCAGTGGTTCTTAAATTGTGGTCCGTGGACTCCCGGGGGTTCCCAAGAGCATTCTATGGAGTTCGCGAAGGGGTGTTAATTACTGTCAAGATTTCCTTCTTTGCAGAATTTGAAAGGCCTCGTGAGAAAATAGAAAAAATATGCCTTTGTTAGATTAGTTCACTTAATTGCCCAAGTGGAAAAAACTCTACTAAAACATGTATTTCAATCAAAAGGATTCATTCAGCTTTTTTATTGTTAGCAACTACATATAGCCATTACTACAACGTAATATTTTTTATTTAAATGTTTTCTGTTTCCTTAAAGAAACAAGTAATATAAAAAAAATTTAAGTCAATTCCTACTTTGAATGAATGAATAAAAAGCATTTTATTAAGGTATCCGACTACGTTCGGAACCGTGATTTTGTAAAAGCGTATAAATGGATAATATTTGTGATATTTAGTGTCACTTAGATTAGAAAACGTTCCTAAAATTGTTTCAAGAATATTATTACAATAAAAAATTATTTAAGTATAATATTTTGACAAAAAATGGAAAAGGAGAATGTTTCTATTATAATTATATTTTGCCTCTATATAGCCTAGATCTCTGTACAGAGGCTGAAGTAGAATTTTTGAAATATACAACTTAAAATTGGATTTATTCATATTTTACTACAACAGAGGGGAGAAATTTTAAGAAAAAAACGCCGATAAAATTATTTCAATTGGTAGTAACAATGAAAATAATGTGAATTTTTCAAAAATCCTACGTCAGACTCTCTGGAGAAGTTTTTATTTTATATAAACAAAATATTATTATCATAGAAGCATTTTTTATAAAAGGAGAACGTTTTGAAAAAAGGTTATTCTAAGTTAATTTTTTGGCGGAACATTGTATGTAAATAATTTTTTTTGGTCGCAATGTTCTTAAAACCATTTTATGCATGTATTCAAACTTAAGTGACACTAAATATCATGAAAATTATCCATTTATGCCAGTGCTTCTCAAACTTTCACTACTGGCGACCCAATTTTCTATCATAATTTTTATATCGCGCCCCCTTATACAATAATAATGCCCTTTGGCCCTAAAGCTACAATACGATCTAATTTGTAAACCGTACAAATTCACAAGGTAAGTATTAAATTTTGTATTTGTTACTTTTTAGTAATATATATTTTAATCAAATTACTTTTAAGTAATAGGATAATTATCATGTTATTTTTTGTATCTATAATTTTTAAATTGGAACAGATTGCAAAATGATATTTATTTAAAGATTTATTTCTTCCCATCATCCATTTCTAAAAGTTTAAATGTCATTAGAAAAATAGTCTAGTCTATGTTGCTCCCTTATCATATCCTTCACAATTAGCATTCTAGCGAACGTCTGCGTGAGTCTGGGCAAACTATCCGATATCTGCGCAAAACGTGTAATTGCAAATGTTGGTATTTTTTACCTTTGCAGACCTAGCTTATTCCCCAGGAGCTGGAATCATTTTTTAGTGCGGCACCATATAATAGGCGATACCAATTGCCGCAAGTAATTTTGATGCCCAGTTTCCTCCTCAGAGGGAGCTCTGACGGTGCAAAATTGAACTTAAGAATTTCTTTTAAGAATTTTGGCAGCCAAGAGCCAAACGGGCACTTCATGATTTTTACGCCGAATAATCATAATGACATGGCCGTTCATGACCACTGGCGATTTTCTCTGCATCATGAAAATCCACCGACATGGGCTGGGTCAACCCGCAACCTTAGTGCAGATGGCCAGCGACAAACCAACTACGCCAACTGCATCTAAGTAATTCTGCGAAATCGTAAGGAGAGTAAAACCAAGAGAACGGCAATAAATACAAAAATGTAAATGATTTTTAAATGAATGCTCATATTATAAATAGATTTAAACGAACTGTGTGTTTGTGTGTGTAATTGTAACTCTCACAAATTAGTTTCATTATTAATGTTAAATAATGAAAAGAAATGTAAAATTCGATAAAGAATAATTGTGTTATTTTAATATTTAAAACGAGAAGACTTCAAAATGTTTTAACCCGGGAGCAGACGCGCATTCGATAACAATGGTATACGCAGTGGGTGACGGAGTCACCCCTCGAAGATTTCTATTGCAATTATTTTTACTGTACACAATAAAAATCACAATTCCAGTGAATAATTTAACGAAGAGAAAGTATATACTTACCTACTTTCTACCTTTCTTCATTGATAATTTGAGAAAAATTCCAATAGAACCGAATTAAAATGTTTCTAAGGTACCGCGACCTTAATAAAGGACACAAATCACAGAAACTTTTCACGAATGTTACAGAAATGATATCTGTAGCAAAACTGTCATATTTTGTTCAAATTTTTGTAGTTCGTACCCCGAGCGAACGCTCCCGGGTTAAATGTTTAATCAATGTAAAATTATGAATGTTAAGTTCTAAAAATGAATTATATAAAACGTTTTTCATCATGCTTTATATGTTTCAGAATACTCATAAAAATATTGGCCAAATAATCCTTCAAAGTGCTTTCTATGCTTTTCGAAATGTCATATAATTCTTTCGTATAGGCGCATTATTTACAACTTGCCTAAATGAAAAACAAAGACATAAAAAAGAGAGAAACGAACTAACCATACCATAAGTTCGAAGGTCAAACAGATGAATTTTTTATCTTCTTAGAATGTTTCTCTGGGTCTGGGTTTTGTCTTTTCTCTGAAATAGTATTTTAGATTTAAAAAGACAGAGAAAACTCAGTAAAAAAAATCTCTCATCGTGGGATTACAGCAAATCAAACAAAATGTGATGTTTTTTATTTATTTATAGGATCAAATAGCTAATGAATGTATCGAAATGGAGCTTTTATGCCTGATGAAGTAATACTAATAAATTCTATCAGGGTAAATGTGTATTTTTTATTATGTCAAAAAGTATTTTCTTACTTCATTACAGTAAATTAATTTTTTTAATCTTTTATTTTCGATATGCTTGCGCCCCCCTTGTAGGGCTATCACCCCCCCAAGGGGGCACCCCCCCACTTTGAGAAACACTGATTTATGCGCTTTTTTAAAATCACGGTTCCGAACGTAGTAGGATACCTTAAGGTTTGAAAATTTGAACAATATACAGAAAATAGGGAGAAAGTGAACTAAAATAGTAGGAATTGAAAAAAGAGCATGATTTGTCTGCATTATTGTTTGTCAAATTTTGTCATTGTTTTAACAGTTGCATCGTTACAACAATGGAGACGAATCTAAGTGGTCGTCGAAAACCGGTAATTAATTTAATTTAATTAATGAATTAATCTTTGAAAAATTGTATTAACATCAAGTGTACTCCATTGCAAGTTAAAAAAATTTATTTGAAGTAGAATGGATGCGTGAATAGAACTTATTTTGTTGACGATTGAAAATTTGAACAAAATACACTCACTTCCAAAAGTTAAGCACGAAGAATGTAAAATGCAAAAAAGTCAACAAATACTCCTTTGATTGACAAAAAATTCGGCAGTAAAGTAGCATATATATTTATACATAAAACAAAATCAATAATTATATACAGAAATGAAAACAATATTAAATTTTTGTAAGTTATCAGATAATGCCATCCTGGAGACTTAAACAGAATTATGTATAAAGTGAAAATAAACAGCATAAAATGAAAAAAAAAGGACATTAATAGGGTATGTGATTCCCCCTCATCTGTATGCAAAGTTTACTTTTTCTAACCATGCTTTCAATTAGGTGGTCAACCACCGCAGAATTAAGCAATCCAGCTCAATAAGAGTGGCTAGAGGTGGGAAACGTGAAGATACAGCACGGCCGAGAGCATCCCAAAGATTTTCAATGGGATTAAGGTCGGGCAAATATGCTGGCCACGCCATACGCGCAATCCC
>BMAV01017394.1:213242-224554 GCA_019973955.1 Trichonephila inaurata madagascariensis | reverse complement strand
TCCAAAGGTCGTGGGTTCGAATCCCACCTGGGATGGCCTAATTTCTGAGAATGTGATTTCTATTTACCGTACTATTTTATTGGAATAATTAAATTTAATTAATTGAATAAATAGTAACAAACAGAAATAATAGTCCAACAGCCTATATAGAAAATAAAATGGGAAATCATTTTCTATTTTGCCACTTAATATTGTGATTCTGTCATATGTATATACATATTTATATTAATTGTAATTATTTGATAAAAAGTGACTAAAATAAAAATTTTCTTTGTTGACCTAAGTAGGAATTGACTTAAAATGTTTTTTTTTTAGATTACTTGTTTTAATAAATACTAGCTGCATGGCCCGGCGTTATCTCTAATTTTATAAATTATCCCTTTCCTTCACAAAATCACAACACTTCTAATACTCTTTTTCAAAATGACATCCACCTTAACCCCCTCCTCCGCTTAGCCCGGCGTTGCTCGGGCTTTTACCAAGTTTATAACTTAAAATTCCCTGTTTCGAAACTTTATTGTTCCTTAACTTTGTCAGACAGGTTTATCCCCCCCCCCGGCGTTGCACGAAAATTTTTAGATGCATAACATATTGTCAAGGAAATTCCCTTTCCCCTCTCGCTATCAGAGCTGTCGAGTAAGTGTGTGTGAACAGTGGGACTTTAATATTCCCTCACTCACTGTACCTTTTTAAAAATAGTTGTATGTTGAAAACAGTAGAAATTTTTATAATTATAAAATCGAACCCGGGTCCAACAATTAGTAATGAAGCGCGTTAAACAATCGCGCTGAGAAATCGCCGTGAAAATAAAAGGAAGAGATATTTCTATTGTAAAAATGCTATATTTGTTAAAGTTTTAATTTTTTTTTCGTGCTTCATTTTTAAGTTAATGCCTTCAAACTTCATATATCGATTGCAAATAACGGTAATTTTTAAACAAAAAATGTAACAAAAATAATGCTTAAATATTTCTCGCAAAAAAGGGGAAAAAACAAAAACACAATTTTTTTTATAAAAACAACAGTACTTTTAAGATATTTTATCAATCTTTGTTCAGATTACGGATAATATTGTTCTACACACGGAAAAAAAAGTTTCGTGAGATTACTTTTATAAATAAAGAAGTTATTAAGTATTTAAATAAAAGTTTTGAGTATTTTTTGAAAAATAGTAAAAAAAAACAGTTGACATTTAATTTTTTAAATGACTGATTCTAAAATAGAAAAGCATGAACTTTTTAGTGTAAAATATTTTTTCATTAACGTGAAAGAAAATGCAAGCGGGACAATTTAGAAATCATACTCATAAAAACGTATCGATTTTGACTCATTTAAAAAAAAATCGTAAAAATTAGAAAATACAATTATTTCGTAAAACAAATTATGCCGTTTCGTGGCGATGTAAATGATCTTTCCGAATCTGTAATTATTTTTTGTCTGAGTCTCATGAAAAAATTAGATCGAGTTTTAAAAACGCCTGAAAAAAAAAAGAAGTTCCGAGATTTTTAACTTGGCCCCTGGCGGGGGAAAATGACACCAATTATGCGTTTTAAGGTTTTTAATTAATATCTTTTAACTAATTGGAATATCGGAATATAAATGGTCAAAACGGATTCCTTCGATCATTCCCGTTTTTTTTGGTACCTTTGGCGAGTTTCTGCGTCGTGCGGTTCGTGAGAAGATAGGGTCCAATAGATAGTCGCATAGATACGTTTGTTTACCTACGAATAATTTTTATAGTGTAGATGTTTAAAGACACATAATATACAGTCGGGCCTCTCCTTGACGAAGTCGGTATCTAAAATGTTTGTTAATAGAGATTCATTTTTTAATATACTTTAGAAACCACATGAAACCAATTTTAAATTCTTAAACACTCTATATCATAGGTTCTCAACTTGGGTGATAACGCCCCCGGGAGGCGTTTGATGCTTTCAGGGGGTAAGTAAAAGATCCAGAATCTGTTACAGAGTTTTGAGATGGTATGGAGGGGCATGGGCACAGATTAACCAAATATAGTCTAAAAAAAAGACTAAAAAAACACGACTATTATATACAAAAGTAAACTTTAAAACTGGTTACCTTATGTTGATTGTACGTATTTAAAATTGTATATTCGTGGCAATAGCTATTTAAGATTTGCAAGTAAAAAAATTGGGGGCTTTTGAAAAAACTAAATTAAAAAAAAAATATTCTGTTGGTATATATAATATTATAGTCAGAACCACAGGATGCTTTTAAGACAGTTATTTATTAAGTTTGCTTAGGCTACGTGATGCTTCACGTTCTACATGGGGAATATATAATGACATCCTCTTATTAGATTACATAAAGTAAACTAATAGATTTCATACATGTGGCGCCATCTATTAAAAAGTAACAACTAATCTCTAACATGCTCCTTTTTTTTTCTTTTCTTTCATAACATTGTGAGTTCAATGAGTATAATTACTTAACTATGAATACAATTGCTTATTTAAAGTTTACTCAATACAATACAACCGATTGTTAAGGACAACAAAACTTATCTAAATTATTTTACAAAATTGTAGTTTTACTTTAAAATTGTTAGTTAAATTTAACTCTTAGATTAATTATTAAACTTAAAATATGTTTGTCAGAGTTCTTTCAATTGTCTCTCTATAGCGAACAGGCTTCACTATATTTCTCGAAGACTTTCGTACCACAGTATTGCTCTGCTCACTAAATGTTTCAATTGGAGCTTGAAATTGTTGGTTAATATTGCTTCTGTTTGTTTTAAGTGATGCATTTATTTGACTGTCTGCAGAATCATTTGGAATTCTAGAAATTTCAGTAGCATCACTGTTATAGAGATCTTCTACAGTTCTTGACCGACGTGGATTATCATTCTCAGTGTTGTCTTGTCGAATGGGAAATCAGTTTCTCCTGAAAACACCTCCTTCCTTTCCTTTTTTTTTTTTTTTATATATGAGCGAGGTTGAGGACCTACTTGAATTATAGTTCCTTGTTTCCAAGGCTCTTTCATTTTATGTTTAAACCATACTTTAGCATTTTGATGTAGCACAGGCAACACTGTTGCATGCTTGTTAGCATATTTGTTTTGAATGATCTGCCTTTTCCTCAAAGCTTCTCTTGCTCTTTCAACATCAAATGTAGGTTTTAATTGGCCTGGGTGTGATGGCAGGAATGTTCTTAGCTTTCTTCCCATTAAAAGTTCAGCTGGTGATGGCATGTCCTTTGCTGGTTGTATCCTGTAGTCAAGCAATACAACATACAAATCTTTTCCCTCTTCTGCAGCTTTAGTAAGATAATTTTTTACTGTTTGCACTGGTCTCTATTTGTCCATTTGCTCTAGGAAAATGAGGCGGTGTAACATGATGTTCAATTCCCCATTCTCGGAAGAAATTCATCATCAAATTTGAGTTATAGGGTGGTCCTCCATCACTCACAAGTTCTTCTGGTATTGGTAATTAGGTAATGAAGTTTTTGAATAGCCTCATTCACAGTGGCCTGGGATCAAGACAAATCTTTAATTTCTTAGGTGAGTCGATTACAGCCATGTTGCTCACCCACTCACTCGGCTCTTCAACTTTGCTTATTATGCCTGCTTCTACCATATTACTTAGTTCTTCTTTGACTTTGTTATGTATAGCAAGAGGCACTTTATGAGGGCCTGCTACATGAGGAGCAGAGTTTTTTTTTTAATTTAATTTTTACAATTCTTTTAAGTCTTTCTGTACCAGTAAAAACATCAGCAAATTCTTTCAAAATTAATTCTGGAGTTTCAATAGGACTTTTATAGATCATATTCAATCTCTGGATCAGCCCTAATTCTCTGCAGGCTTCAAGGCCTAAAATTGGACATGAATTTAAGCTTGTAACTAAAAATTTATAAGTTTTTCTGTACCTTTTAGTTTCACAGTTGAGGTAGCACTCACCTAGAATTGGAACTCTGTTATCACTGTAGTCAAGCACAGCAATTTCTTACTACTGGCTTTTCAACCCATTTTAAAAGTTCTGACTTGGGAATTTCATTCACTTGAGACCCAGTATCCAGTTTAAACGTTACAGCATTTTTATTTGCTAAAATTTTTTCATACCACACACAGTTGGTTTCTTTCGCGTCCAGTTCATTTACTGTGACTTCAGTTCCCCAATATAAATAGTATCAGAATTCTCGCTGTTTTCTTCCATAGCATTCACTCTTCGAGCAGCCATGTTTTTCTATTTACTTTGGGTTCTGCACATCTTTGCCCAGTGATTTCTTCCGTCACAATTTCGACATTTAGTTCCGAATGCCGGACATTTCTTCTTCTCCTGTTTTTTCCCACATTGCTTGCAGTTGAACTCATTTTTCTGATTACTGATGCTCTGCTTCCGATAATTTTTAAAATTCTTCAAAGCATTCACAGTAAGTTTTTCGATTATGGCCTGTGGCGCACACAAGAAAGGAGTCCTGGGGGTCCGGATCCCCCCCTAAGCACTTGATTTTTTTTCGGATTGATTATAATTCTAAGTATATAGTACGTAAAATTTAATTAAGTATTTGTTATTAATGACTAGTTAATTATTAGTTTTCACTGTGTTTTGTTCCCGAAAATCGACAAAATCAAAAGGAGCATGATACAAGAATGGTGAACTTTCGACCCCGGACCTCTCCCACCCTTGAAAAATTTCTGTGTGCGCTACTGTTCATGACTGATGCTTGTACCTTACTGTTCTCTCAGCGGTTTTGCATTCACTCACCACCTCCTGTAGTGCCCTGGCCTTTTTACTTATTTCTCTAGTTAATCTTTCCTGCAATGCTTTGTCCAACAGTCCTTGAATTAATTTATCTCGAAACATGCGGTCCTGTGATTCACCATAATTGCATTCTACAACAGCGTTACGAAGCCTAGAATAATAGTCCGTAAATTTTTCTCCTTGTTCCTGTTTTATTTCCAAGAACTTAAAAGAAGAAAAAATTCGTTTTCATAGTCCAGAAAATATTTATCAAATTCCTGAAGCACTTGCTGCAGAGTCACACCCTCACAACCATCGTTAGGCTTAAGGTATCCGACTACGTTCGGAACCGTGATTTTAAAAAGCGCATAAATGGATAATTTTCATGATATTCAGTGTCACTTAGATTAGAATACATGCATAAAATTATTTTAAGGACGCTTTGACAAAAAAAATTTATTTAATTACAATATTTTTTCAAAAAATTAACTTAGAATAATCTTTTTCAAAATGTTCTCCTTTTGTGTGAAAAATGCTTCTATTATAATAATATTTTGCTTCTATATAGATCAGATCTCTCTACAGAGGCTTAACTAGAGTTTTTGAAAAATTCACATTATTTTCAGAGTTACCACCATTTGAAATATATAAGTATTGGCGTTTTTTTCTTAAAATTGCTCCCCCCTGTTGTCGTAAAATATGGATAAACCCACTTCTAAGATATATATTTCAAAAATTCTAGTTGAGCCTCTGTACAGACGTCTGAGCTACATACAGGCAAAATATTATTATAATAGAAGCATTTTTCACAAAAGGAGAACATTTTGAAAAAAGATTATTCTAAGTTAATTTTTTGCCAAAATATTGTATTTAAATAAATTTTTTTGTCAAAAAATGTCCTTAAAACAATTTTATACTTGTATTCTAATCTAAGTGACACTAAATATCATGAAAATTATCCATTTAAGCGCTTTTGCAAAATCACGGTTCCGAACGTAGTCGGATACCTTAAGGTCAAAAGCTCGTAGCTGTTTTTTCAATTCTCCTCCGCATAAATGACGGAATAGAGCAGTTTTTGTATTCTCTGGCGCTTCACTGTATAGAAGGGATTCCAAATAATCTTCAAAATCTTCTTTCCAATGTCTTCAGTATTCCGATGGATTCGTACCCGCTTCAAATGCTGGAATCGTTGGTAAATTGTTCGCCATTTTTAAAACAATTTTCTACAAGTCTCAATTCACAAATTTTAAGTATTTTGAAGAAAATGCGTGGAATCTTATTTGGACACCATATAATATTATAGTCAGAACCACATGATGCTGTTAAGACAGTCATTTATTAAGTTTGCTTAGGCTACGTGATGCTTCACGTTCTACAAGGGGAATAATGACGTCCTCTTCTTAGATTACATAAAGTAAACAAATAGATTTCATACATGTGGTACCATCTATTAAGAAGTAACAACTAATCTCTAACAGTATAAAATATTTCGCGTTTTCACCATGTATTATGTACGCTCTTATTTCTCTGGGGTGGGAGCGAAATATTCACTAGCAAAGGGGGCGCCAGTTTAAAAAAGGTTGGGAACCTATGCTCTATATTATATTACAAAAAAAAGTAATTATTCACACTTTTTATTTTTTGTTAATTAATATCTATTTTATAAATCTTATACTGTAAATCCTTAGAAAGTTTCCCTACAAAACAGATTAATTTCTGAGCATCATAAATTCTTTAGTTTATTTCAGTTTAAAATTTTTTATAAATATAACAATCCCTGTAGTAATGAACAAAGCTTAATGTATGAGAGATCTATGTTAATTATAGTTTACTATGTGCAAGATCAAAATAAATAGCTAAGACTAAGTCTTAGCTGAAATTATCATTTCAATAAGTAAATCATCACAACCATAAAACGTTGTGCTGAAAAATTAGTGTAATATGTTGTACAACAGATTAAATGTACACTTAGAATTTAATAATTCATACAAAACTAGTGTCTGGATAATTTTGATTTCTACGCTAAGTAATTACACTTTACAACACAAAAAACAATGAATTCATACAATATTCGAGTAAAATAACAAAAACAGGTTATTTTTTTAATTAATATATGATTTAAAAGTACAAATATAAGTGATTTTGTAAATAATATAAATAAAATCAGTCGAAAACATATTGTTGTTATGAAAATGGTCTCCAAAATTATGGCCAAGGTTACCATAAACAAGATTCGAGCAATGTTTGCAACAAAGTACATAAGATTATTTCGATTAAGTACCGCAAAAGCAGAATGGAATCATTTTAATACTAACCTGTAATGAAATGCTTATTACAAAGCACAGATTTAGGATTTACTTTCCAATTTTTTCGTTGCAAAGCAGCCTTCTAGATGAACTTGCAGGAAAGTGGTACATTTTAACTATATATATATACCAAATTTTTTTTTTTTTTTTTTATCGTTTCTCATGCTGCATTCAATTACGGAACAGACAGTTCCAAGTTTGCTGTTTCCTTGGCTACTCATTTTAAACTGATAAAAAAAATTTCTAGCGAAATTAAAACTGCTTCCACATACAAACGTATATAAAACAATGTTATTTTGCTGAAACCGGATACACAAAAGGGTCCCAACGACTACAGCGCCCCCATAGTAAGTTTTACACTAGAATTTGTCCGCTAGAACTTAATGATAATGACAGCATTTGAAAATGTTTTTTAAATTGGCAAAATTGAAATTGCTTAAGAGTATGGTAAGTAAGTACCTATTAATATTATTTAGAATACAAAAAAAATGTTAAGCTTACAATTATAATGCAATCAAACTCAACACACACAAGAACGTTTAAACTACACAGTAGCGCTTTCTATCGCTGAACAGAATTCATTAGAGCTTTAGTTGCAAACAACATTTGGAATTGGAAGAGAAATGTTTATTATCATGATCGAATCTATCAACAATTCTTTTTTGAAACTAGAAATATGAAGAGTTGGGATAATAGCCTTTGTTGCTCCAAATCCAAAATAAAGATATTAACTGTAATATGAAGAGTGTTGTGAGTGATTGATACTTTTTGCATCATTATGTTCGAAACATAGACAAGTTAAGTGTATGTGTAATTAGAGAAACGCATATGTACTTAAAAGTTGAATTAGTCAATTACCCTTATGTTTTTTCAATCCTGAATGGGTTTTGTTTTTCAATATCTTTTTTAATCCAAATACAAGATATTAATCTGGAAAAAAATCATACTCACATGAACTCGGATGAAATTATTACTGTCATTCCATTTTGATTAGTTATATTGTTCATTATTCTCTAAGTCAACTATGGTTTTAAAACATGTCAGACTGCATTTTATTTTCATTATTAAACAAATCCTCTAATAATGTAATGTATTTCTCTCTTTATACAAGAAAAAATTTTTGTGATGTAATAAATTTATATATTTATCTCACACACGAGAACAATAATAAAAAGTTCAATATTTTGATTACAAATTGCAGACGCAAAGACAAAGTAAAAATTAATTGCAATTTGGAGGAAAAAGTTGTTTGGAACAGTGTTTTTTGAAGAGGGTCTAAATCGAAGTACAATTTAAAAAACAGAGATGAAAACTTGAAATTTATTGGAAAAAAGAAAAAAAAAATGGAACTACATAGCATATGTAAACTACAGTTTTAAAATTTGAGAAATGAATATGAACAGTTGTGTAATTTAAACAATGGGGTTGGTCCACCATTAGGTGGACAGGGGGTACCCTCTTTCCCAGTCAGTCGTAAAAATACAAAATTAAAATTTATATACACAGTTTTGAACCTGATATAAACTAAAATGGTATTATTACCAAAATATTTATCTGAATCCCACTAAATTATCTGATTGTTTGATATTTAATAAATATACATTTATTTTTCTTGATTTATTTACCATTTATTGCAAAGAGTAAATATAAAGTTGGTTCAAGTCTAGTATAGGGGGCCCACTTGGCACAGTCCTTTTTTTGGCAATTAAAAGTGGTCACCATGGTACTTTTTTCGGAATTATTTGTTATTTATTTTAGAATGAATTCAATATCTCACCATGACATTTAGATAAAAATCGCAAAATCCGAAGTGACCCCCCCCCCTATACTACACTTGAACCATAAATTTCTCTGGGTAAAATGTTCATTCTTTTAATTTTTTAAAGAAATTCCATTCTTTTCTTTGATAAGTTATTTTTTTAACTTGGATGAAGATCATATATTCATGTGTAAGAAAGAATAAAATTTTATGGGCTTTAGAAACTAAATGACTTCTGAAACATTTAGTCTTTTTTCGGTTCAGTCCTAGGAGAGCCCACACCCTTGGAGCGAATTATTTTGGGTTGGCGATAATTGTGCCATCTTGGTAACCCTACTTTGATACACTAGATATGGTAAACCTATTTCTGGAAATTTCGTATTTTGTCGGCGGGCATTTCGAATTTCATTTTGTTTTGGGGAACCGGGCTGGAATGGTGTGTGTGAAGGAATATATCTTAGAATTTTTTACTTTGTTGAATGCGAAAGGTTAGAAAGAATTGATTGAATAGTGCATGAAGGAAGGATTTATTGCTTAGAGTTATGAATGTCCTAAATGTAACGATCGGCATGATGTAACATGGTCGACAATAAAACGCTTTCTTCGAAATTGCACCAGCCACACCGAAGGTATGTTCGACCATTACCTCGCAGAATAAAAATGGCGGCGCTCACACACGATCATTCACTTAGCGATGAGACCTTCAAGACTTTTTTTAAAATCAGTCGTTACGCTGTACCCTCCACTCGGAAAAGATCAGTAGTAAGAAAATAAGTGCTGTTTTTATATATATTTTTATCTTAAATGCTTAATTTCTGTATTATTTACGTATATTTTCATTACGCATCCACCTTATCTCTCTGTATTCACTTGCCGCCATCTCGTTCTGTCTTGGCGCTTTTTTCGTTTTGTCGCCAAATTCTAGCATAGAAATATAAGCCCCTTATAAATACATAGTTAATCTGATTTGTATTGTGAGTAATTCAAATTTTATTTCATAATATTCAAACATGCTATTTTAATATTAAGTGAGTTTTTTGCTTCATTTACATTACTTATTACTTTTTAGGCTGTTAAATTTTACCATGCTTATTATTGTCAATGAAAATTATTTGATATTTATCATTTACAGGGACCATTCTGCCAGATACATAATAAGCATTCCAAATTCTGTCCTATATTAGTTGCTATTGTAGTAAATATGAAATGCGCCATATTCATATACAGTGGGCCACAAAAGTGTTCATACACTTGCAATTTCTTATAAAATTTAATGTTTTCGACTAACAAAAATTAATATATTGTAATTGTAATTTTTTATGATATCTACAACTTGTTCTCTTAATAGAATGGCATAATTAATTTTTAAAAAATAGTATAACTATTTTTTTAAAAAAATTAATAATCAAAAAGCTATTAAAAATTACGCCACAAAAGTCTTCATACACTTGAAAAAATCTCAACCTAGTTTTAAATATTGTATTTCTTTCTTAATTTAGTACTTAGTAGGATATCTTTTAGTGTCCACAACAACTTTTAAGCGTCTTGGTATAGATTTAATCAGTTTTTTGTAATTTCTGCATCGATTTTCCTCCATTCTTCTGTGATTATTGTTTTTACTTCACATTTTGTGTTTATTTGTCATGTTTTCTTTCTATTTTTTACGTCAAAATCTCACCAAATAGATTCTACTGAGCTAAATAAAGTGATTGAGGAGGTGTTTTCATAATTTGGGGACAGTTATAGACATACGAGTGGCGTACACTGAGAGCAGTGCGCTTGACGTCATTATCCTGTTAAAAAATGAAGTCGTTTCCAATATCCAAATTTTGGGCGGATAATTTAAAATTTCTCTAAAATATTTAAATAGAACTCATGATTCACAATATCAACAAAAAATATCGAATTACCTAATTCTGTGGCCGATTTACACCCCCACGCAAGAACACTTCTATCTCCATGTTTTATTGATCTAACTAGATTCTTGAATTAAGTTTCAGAAAATTCAAAATTGACAGCAAATTGATTAGGATGGGAGACAATTCAACATTTTTGGTTCCGATTGGCCTATAATAGCTTGGAAATCAAAAAATAAGGAGTTTAATCTCATGAATTTATGTGGAACAAGAACTCCTTCATTTCCATGCTTCAGCATGGAAGTGAAGGTGTTCTGGCGTTGGGGTGTAAATTGGTCTCAGAATTAGCTAATTTTTTATTTTTTCATTTTATTATGAATCATGAGCTCTGTTTAAATATTTCAAAGAGAAATTTTAAATTATCCGCCAGAAATTTGATATATAGGAGACGACTTCATCTTTTAACTGGGTAATGACGCCAAGTGTACTGCTCTCAATGTACGCCACTCGTATGTCTATAACTGTCCCCAAATTATGAAAACACCTCCTCAATCACTTTATTTAGACCAGTAGAAAATATTTGGTGAGATTTTGATGTAAAAAAAAAGAAAACATGACAAATAAACACAAAATGTGAAGTAAAAACAGTAATCACAGAAGAATGGAGGAAAATCGATGCAGAAATTAC
>BMAV01017394.1:187672-207847 GCA_019973955.1 Trichonephila inaurata madagascariensis | reverse complement strand
CCGCAAGTCCTCTTGTGTGGTTGGTGGAAGGGGAAGAGAGGTGGGAGGCCTCTGACCACCCCCAGAGTGTTCTCCCTCTAAATTGGGGTGGAATCGAGCCAAAATCGTACTGTCACCTGTATGGTGCTCAAAGCTACGGCTAATGACAGGCGTCACTTAGCCCTTTACCATAATGAATTTCGTGGGCCTCGATCTGGCCTTTGCCGATCAGGTGGCATTAGTAACAACAACAACATCTCTCAGAGTAGCTACAGGAATTGGGGGACTAGTGTGCATGGTTTCTTGCTGTGCACCACGTTCTTGAGATAACTCCAGAAGTAAGAGAACACATCAGTTGGGAAACAAAATTTGCATCATTTTCAACCTGTGGGAGGTACCATTCACAAAACTGAGTTCTCTCTGGGTCATCCTTATTTAGTGTGTGCAACAATTGTGGTATGTAAACTTTTCATTTTGGTCTTTAACTCCTTCGCGACCGGCAGTGCAAATATGCATTCATCACAGATGCACCTCATGACAGTGCAAATGTGCATTTTAGAAAGATGCTCTGGTAGGTCGGGCGATGCATATATGACTTTTCAGCTGGAACGTTTTTTAATGACCACTGGATGGCACCCTATGTCTATTTTATTGAAACTGAACATAGCTAGAGTAACCTGACCTTCAGTTTGCTTATATTCTTCTTGGATTTGGTATTTTGCTCATCAGCTGTGGCTGGGGAGGGGATAATCGAAATGTCAAAAAATTGCTTGTAAAATTTCCACTTGATATAAAACATTCACGTTTCTAATAACTCTCCCAATGCTTTTTTATTTTCTTTTTCTTAACAGTGTGGAGTGTTTTAGGGTTATAGCGCCAGTTCTGTTACAGTTTTTGTTACTTCCGGATATATTTTGCGTACTTTTCTAATTTCAAAAACCTTGATTGTTTTGAAGGCATTTTCCTAACCTTAATATGAACAAAAAGGATGAAAAAAGCCAAAGTGTATAGTCACAAACCGTGTGTAAATAAAAATAAAAAAAAAGAATGCACAAACATTTTATGCTTGCAAATTGTACAATGTAGGACTTTGCGTTTATTCATGCTTCAAGACAGTGGCGCACACAAAGGGGGAGGGGTTGGACCCCCCCAAAGCCCTTGATTTTTTTTCCCAATTGGTTATAATTCTAAGTAAATAATACATAAAATTTAATTAAATATTTGTTATTAATGACTAATTTTATTTATTAATGCTAATTATTTATTCAATAAGTTTTTTACTGTGTTTTGTGCCTGAAAATCGACAAAATCAAAAATAGCATGATACAAGAATGGTGAAATTTCAACCCTGACCCCCCTTGAAAAATTCCTGTGTGCGCTACTGCTTCGAGATTTTCCACACTCAATCTTCATTTTAATTTTGCTATTTCTTTTTGTCGTATTTTTTTTTAATTAATTTGAAAGTGTATTAATGTGTTTTGTCATTGAAAATTTTGAAAAAAATTGAATAGTGCTTACGAAATTTATTTCCCTAGGTAAGTCATATTTTTTTATATAATTTCATGTAAGTTAAAGGAAAAACGTTATTACATTCTAGTTTTAATGTAACTGACAGCTTGTGTAACAATCTAAAGGGGTACCAAAAATTACGATGTTAGGACTGAAATTTTATTATTTATGCTTTTTCTTAAGTTAGGCTTAGCAATGAAAACATCTTGTCCTAAAGTGCAAGTCCTTACGCATTCACCTCATCCCTAGCAAGCGTCTCAAAGAAAATCGTCCCATTCTGAAGAGGTTTAAATGCAACCTATTCTAGCCCTACTCATGCCTGCATTGCGATGTTATTTTTTGTGGCAACCATGTGAATGAATCTAATACTTCGATGGAAGACGCTTTGCTTGTTAATGAGTGGGGCCAACCTGATTGTCTCTTATGCATATCCTTTGTTGTTCCATCAGTTTCAAACTTATTGCAAAAGGAAGCAATGCTTAAGCATATTGGCAGTTCCATTCCATATTTTTGAACTTTCAATACCATTTCAAAATGTTTTTTTGCTCCTTGAAAGTCAGACGTACTTGCGCCATGAACTCACTTCCCTACTAAAACACTAGCTATATCTGTCACTGAACAATTGTTGATGTTGAAACACTAATGGCATCTGTTAATACCAACTCTTGCAACCTAATCCTATAGCCTATGCGATCTCAAACTTGGGGTATTAACATATTACCCAGTCTTAAAGTGTGTATACATTTTTTTGATCATCTCTGCAAGTAGCTATGTGTACATCATTACATACTGCTCTCCATATTTAAGTAAATTAGAATCATACATCCTGATGTAAATAACATAATATATATATTTTTGTGTAATATACCTTCAATAAAAAAATGTTTTTCATGTTATGAATTTAATATTGCAGATAGTCTCAGTAAATTCATGCTTAAATGATTTTGTGGTATTAATGTACCCCCCCCCCCCCCATGCCTCTGATTTATTGCCAAAAAGTAACTCCATGTCAGATTAATTGCTGAAGATTTTATGAGTTACGGGGTAACACTTTATGATGCAGAAAAAAATTGAAACTTGTCAGAAGCCAGCAATGGCATAGAGTTAATATGTTATTGCCAATCGTACTATAAAATACTTATAGTACATTACTTTACATTTTTTTTAAAGTTATATGAAAAACAGAATGACTAATTGCCTTTTTTTGACAAAATTTTAAAAAAAAATCTTTTATATGAAAATTAGATTTACATATGAAAAAATTTGTCTGTTAAATATGTTTGCTATGTATTATCTTTGTAAAATTTCTTTCAAAAGAAAAAAGGTAGAGCTTTTATTGTATGATATATGGAGATTGTTTTGAATTTTAGATACTTTTATATTGTTCACATATCATTGACAACCTTTGACAAATTGTTTGCCCTGAAAAATATTTAACAATTGTCTTTAAGTTGACTTCTTATCCATCTTTTTTATTTGCAATTGTTTTTATTTGTAGTTTAAATAGATTGCCATAAGTCAAAATTCTGATGTATAATTGTTGGCATATGATTAATTTGAAAGTGTAAAATTTTACTTTTATTTTTATATTAAGGTGTCCCAATATTTGCATTTGAAGATAACATAAAATATGGGGGGAGGCTCATTTGAATATATTTTTATCCATTTAGTTTTAAATATTTTACTTAGTAAGCAAAATATTATGTTTAATTACTGATTTATTATATAATTTTTATTAAAGCTATTACTCAGATATATGTATATACATAGAATTGACAAACGAGATTATTATAAAATAATATAAAAATAAAGAGATATACAATTAATATTTAACATATCATGTGATTTTTTTTTAATTTTAAATATATTTGTGTGCACATTATCTTAATTTGTTTTATGAACTAAGAAAGTGCGCTTGAATAGATTTTTTTATTTTAAATATTTATATTGTTACCTTCTTGCATTTTAAATTATTCCAATTTCAAATTAAGCTTTAATAATTTAATTGATATGAAATAACCAGTTATAGTTAATACTAATTGTATTAATAAGGAGGGGTTTTTTTCTTGTAGAAAATGAGTTTGTTGCAAAAAGTTTAAAATGAATTTGGTAGTCCTACAAAATTAAACATAATTATAAATCTCTTGATTACATGTATGTTTTACAATCAAAGTAAATATCTGTACATGTTAATTTTTTATTGAATAATTCATTTTTTTATTTGCAAATTATTTGAAAGTAAGAAATTTTGAAAAATTTTATTATTATTTTTATATAAATGGTTGCATATTGTTTTCAAGAATAAGGTGTTTTGTTACTTATCTTTTATGCCGTATTAATATATTTCTTTTCTGTGAAGAATAAATATTTATTATTTTAATATTTTCAATGAAGTATTTTATGCTTATGTGTGATCATGTACTTTAAATTTTTATTTAAATAAAAAGAATAACATTATGCTTTTTTAAGTTAAATTTTGAACCCTCTCTTTGTATTGCTTTTTACAGGTGAAGTAATTAAAGATAGTATAAGTGAACAGCCATTGATTTACCGCTACACAAAGCCTGGATCAAAGCTAGGCTCCATATTTGTCTGCCGTGTATGTTCTTACAGTGCTTCAAATGCAGCTACACTTAAGCGTCATGTCAGAATTCACACTGGAGAACGACCATTTACGTGCTCATGTTGTGGAAATACATTTCGACTGAAGCACCATTTGAAGCAGCACATGATTGTTCATCAGAAACAGATGTAAATTTAAGTGCATTTACTCATTAGATAAAAACTTATTAGTTTTTTATTGGATAATTTACTATTTTAAACATTTATTGTATGAAAAACATTCGAAATGAAGTATGTTAAATTTACTAGTGTATGTTATTTTACTTTTTTGAAGTATTAAAAACTATATTTTAAGAATTCATAATTGAGATACTCTAATTGTTTTAATTGTAATATCTTAAAAAATGTCATTATCATCAAAATTCTCTTTCATTTATTTCCACTTATAAAGATTTGATGTATCTCCATAACTTTAATTTTTATGCACTTGATAAATGTTTTATTTAAAAAATGTTATGTACTTATTTAAAAAAATTACCAAATATTTATCTAAAATTTATGTTAAAGGATTTTGTTTTTCCCAAATAGATTTTATCTTTTTAATTTTTGTGTGAAGTGAAATTATAGTTTAACCCCTTAACTGGTAAGTTTTTAACCCAAAATGTTTTTAAAAAGAGGCATTTTTTTATAATTAATCTATATTTTATTTATTTTTATAATTTATTCATAATCAAATTAATGTAATTAAACAATATAACTAAATACAAAAAATCAAAGAGCTTTATGTTAACTTTTAATTTTTATGTTATTTTTTTATTCTATAATTATGGGATGCAAAATCCTTTAAATATCTCCTTTTTGCAAGTATGCTCTGCATGCAATGAAGAATTTTTCATATATCTTATAAAAATTTTTTCTCATACTTACTGAAATGTTGCATGTTTGCATTTTTTCAAACTATTGAGAAGTCGGGGGGGGGGGTTATTTTAAGCATTTGGTAATGCAAAGTCTTACATTGTAATCAGGATAGAAATACCTTTTCCATGATTCCATTTTCATTTCTTCTGCAGCAACAAACTGTGTATTGTCTTGATGGTTTGTTTCATATCAGTGAAAGCAATGATTATGATTGAATGTTTCTCTGTCTGACTCATAGGATTATCCTCAGAATCTGATTGGCCATGTCTGAATTTGATTCCTGAATAATATTTTTTAATAGCAATCAATGAGTCTCACAGTCAGTTGTTGTTGTTACTAATCCCCCGTCTTGTCAGACCAGATCAGTAAAATCATTAACTTTAATGAAGTCCAATACTAGATGTGGACTATCATGATATCTTCCCACTCCAGTCCAAGATGTACTGAGGTGAAGCCTGTTCTAGCTGGCATTTAGGGTAATTAGAAAACCTCTTATTGCCCCCAGAAAAAGTGAGACTTTGTTAAGTGCCCACTGCAAGTCGAGACAGACAAGTGTTGGACTGTCTGTCACAAGGAAGAGATAGAGAAAGTCCTGGTCTTTTGCCTTTATACCATTTATGTAATGGAGGTTTTAAGCATTTTTCTTTATTTTGGGCCTTTTGCCTGGAGAATAATTCCAAGTATGTGAGTTCTGAGGTGGAAGGGACAGGATGGTCTAGTCCCTTCTTTGTAAGAGTGTCAGCCAATTCATTTCAGTAGATATTGAGATGGTACCAGATCCATTGAAAACCTACTTTGTGATGGTGAGAGATGAGCTTAATTTTTTGTAGGGCCCACTGAGGTGTTTGAAGTGAACTTGTTTTGAGGTGTTGAATTGTACTGGGGTTGTCAGATAGAATTCAGAGGTGATTGTAGTTACTTTTGCTCATGATTTTCTTCAGTCCCATGTCAATTGCAATATTAATTGTGCTGAATATGGAGCAGAAATCCGGGTTATATTGTTTTATGTAAGAGTGTAGTTATGGAAGTCTTAACCCTATTAGTGAGTTTTCTCTCCTTTTTTACAGTAAATGAGATGATGTGTTCCACTTCAAGTAATATTTTTTCTTCTCTCTCTCTCTTTGTAATAGTTTCAAAGATTTTCAAGAATACTGATGTTAATCCTGAGGTATAATAATCCAGATAATTAGAAGACAATTCAAAATCTGTATTCAAATTCAGTTGTATATTTCTAACAAAATATTTTTGTTGCTTATTTCATCCATAGTTAAAAAAAAAAACTGCACTTGTGTGAATACACAAGTATTGCATGCAATAGAACGAAAAAGTTTTCTTAATTCTCACCTTCATCTAAGATAAAATTTCAGCCTTCACCACAAAGAAAAACTCAGATCAAAACCCTTGTAGTCCCACTGGCATATACTGTCTTTTAAAAACATTAAATAATTTCTCTGTTAAAATTAAAAAATACAGATAAGCTAGTTGTGACCAACTTTGGGTAGCCTGTTTACTTGTGCAGCAAATCAGTTAAGGGGTTAATATTAATTTATATTGTGCTAACTGTTGGCATTCTCTTTATCATTCACAATTTCCTCATAATATATTTCAGCCTGTGATATTTTTTTATGATTGATATACTATGAATCTGCATTTTATTTTATTTATTTTTACCTTTTTGGTGTTTCATTCAACTTTATACTTGTATTTATTTTATTATAAAGTTTTTGTTAATTTTTTTTCTCAAAAGTGGAACATGCAACTTTTTATTTGTGCAGTGAATATTTTACAATTTATTAGTAATTTGGAATATATCAAGATTGTGTTTATCAGTAAAGAATTAATTTTATCATGACATATATTCACATAAAATTATGAGTTTTATCAATAATCATTCTATTAGTTAAATTAAGAATTAAAACTTAATTGCACTTATGAAATGGTTATGCATATTAAAATAATAGTAAGAATTTCTATGTAAATTTTATGAAAGTATTTTTGATTCTTTTTAGTCTTGAGAAATTCTACTTTCATAAAAGCTTATTCCCTCTATCCTGCATTCCCAGAAAATCTGAATAAAAATTTCATGTTTCTGTGTTCCAAATATTTGTATTAAATCTGTCTTTTTTCATCATTGTACTCTTATTTTTTCTTTAGGATTCTTCAAGTTTGAAAATGTGTGATGATATACTAGTTGTCAAATTTATTATTAACATCATGTTATGTAAAAATTTGTCTTTTTTTTTTATTACAATTTATGGATGGCTCAATGTATAAATTTTTGTACTTAGTGGTACTGTAAGTTCTGATAAATTATAAAGGAGTTGAAGTAAAAAGAATTTGCCATCAACTTAATTTTTTTTTTTTTTTAAGTTGTGCTATATTTTTTGATTTAACATATTGCACCTTTTATTACAAATGGTCACTTTTTCACTTTACACATGTCTTTAAGGCTATAAATATATAAAGACATCTATAAAGGCACATACTATCTCCATAGGAATTTCCATCACAGCTTTCCTTAAATAATGTTTAGGACTATTCTGATTGGTATTCTATGTTCGGAACACATTTGCTTCCAATATTCAAAACAATTTACGGTTGAATGTATTTAAATGCAGACACTGGAAGACCAATCTTTGCCCTATGTGCAGTCAGAGCACATTCTCTTTCAACCACTACTGATCATCTTCATCTTATGCGCAGGAGCAGAGTCCAGTTGAAAAGTTCAGTCTTTTCCAATAAAAAGGTTTATGTTTGAGGCTTCACTATTGGTTTGATAGTGTTTTGATAAACTTTTGCTGTGGCTTTCACTCCTTTCTGGCAAAAAGGAATCTTCGTGACACCTTTGTTCACACATAGTCAATCTGGGGATTGAAAAATTCATTAATGTCAAAACATTTTTTCATCAGTAAACAGAATTCATGCATGGCTGTTATGATCAAGCTTCCACAATAGTGCTTTTGCTTTAGGGTACTGCTGGCATTTTAATTCCGTTGTAAGAAAATGGCCAGTTATTTCTTAATAATCATTTGGTCTATAGTCTATGTTTACTTTTCAGCACATTCTTCTTTTTGATATGTTCATCTGTTTAGCTTGAATCTTCTTTCAACAAGGAATTTGACAAGTTCTCACCCTGACTGCCTTTACGAGAGCTTAGGTTCTCATCGTGGACGACTACGTTTACTACAGTCTGAAATGCTGTTGGTATCGGACAATCTCTTATTGTATTCGATAAATGTGTGCTTTTAAAAGTTTAAGAACCTTAAAATTCATTGACAGGATCTTCTTTTAATACTGAGAGATATATGATGCATGCTTATGTTCAAAGTATTTAATCTCTTAACTGATTTAGAACAACATGCATTGCAAACAATCTTTTAACGATGAAATTTAAAATTGTCTGCTGTGTTTGAGTCAGCGGTCGATCTCAAATTTTTGTATCAGAACTTATGGCATCATTAGGTATATTATTAATATTTGGAAATCTATATTTTTGAATAAATTGTTTTGTCTAATTTTATATAAATATATATTTTTAATTAAAATTCTAATACAGCAAAATTTTATACTTGTTTTCTCTTGCGAGAAGCCAAAAACAACGTATGTTCAAAGAATACCAAAAAAGTATATGATTAAGTTAATGCAGTAGTTATAAATTTGTTCTTAGTCATTGTATTAATGTAAGTTGTGTTGAATCACTTTTGTCCTGAACAATGTTTAAAAAGTCGGGGGGGAGTACAGATTTTGTATTAATCATGTTGTTATCATTGAAAATTGGCTGTGCATAGTATTTTAATTCTGAGCTTTTCAACTTGTATGGGATAGGATTTTTTTTTAAATTGCTCATATATATATTATATTTTTTTTTTTATGTTTGTAATATTTTGTTCACAGGTGTGTTGTAGGATCCTGTATATTTTTAAAATAAAAGTTCTTATGTATAAAAATGGAATATTGTAAGCTAAGACTAATATTTGATTAACATCTTACTTATGTACAGATTCATTTTTTTAAAATTATGTACAATAGTTTTCTTTTACATTAATAAAATTTTCATAAATTTTGATTAGTGAATATAAGATTCTTATTTCGGAATTAAGTGTAAAAAATTTTTTCTTTTGGTCTTAGATGATAAAAATGATTAAAGCATTTTTTTTCCATACTTGCATATTGATAGATTTTGTGCCACATCTATATCCATTAATGTGTTTGTTCATTATATTTTTACATAGAACTTTCAACATATATATTTTATTCTGATTTAAAATTTTGAAGTTTAAATTGATACCTTCATTCTATGATACTATTTTTATTTATTTCTTGCTCTTTTAAAAATACATTAAAATTGTTATAGTTTTTTATAAAAAAAATATAGGTGTTTAAAAATGAAATATTTTCTTTATGCCTTTTCAAGCTAATTATATAAAATTATATGAGTTTAAATTTTATAAAGTTTGTAAATCTTTTTTTTTTTTTTTGACAAATTTAAAACCTTTTATTTGGAGTCTCTGCAACAAAGGGATTAAATTCTGAAATAATACTGTTTTTTAAATCTAATTGAAGGACAAGATCCTTATGTGCACATTTTTTTAGATAATACTGTATTGCATAAAGTTATTTTTTAGTGTAGTCTTTTTTCTAACTTTGGGTGATTGTGATATTCTAAATTCTGGAATAAAATAATTGTGTTATATTTGTAAGACATAATTATATATAAACTCATCAAAACAAATAATTTGAAGTGAATGATTATGTAATTATTTTATTAAGTATCACACAGTCTCATTTAGGTTTCTGTTTAAGAAGTTCATCAATAACAAATTGACTTTTTGTTTGTAATTGAAATATGTCTAATATAATTTTTATGAGATGAGCTGTTTTTATAATAAAAAAAATAAAATAACTTAAGATGTATAATTTTGTTTAAATAAAATTAAAAGGAGAAAAATGAGTTTTTTTACTGTTAAGTATATAATGGTTTAAATAACTGTTTTGATGCATAATAATTTTTAGTAGTATAATTTTATGTTTATTCTAGGTCTTTATTAAGATTTAATTCGAACTTAAAACTTAATGGATTATTGGATTTTTTACAATAAACTCTGTACTGAAATACAGTTTGTAAAAAAATGTCCGAATTTCCTTATATTATTCTAGACTTAAATGTGTTTTCTGTAATCAAAGACAAGCATTTTGTGTTCAGATTAAACATTTTTCTGAAACATTTTATTGATACCCCACCCCTTCCCCCAATTGTGACAATTTATTAATCCTTTTTTTTTTAAATTATAAATTTTTTGTCACATAATCTTTAGACATAGTTCAAATATCAAAACATATTTCACACATTATTTTAATATTTCTTTTATCCTTATCTTCTCCTATATTATGCAAAAATTAATATTAAAGATAGTTGATAAATTCATAAAATAAATTGTCGCATTTGATAAGTTTTTACAAGTTAAAGAGGAAAAATTAAAAAAGTAATATGGTGGGAATTTTTTAAATGTTTAACAGGCTTATATATTTAATATTAAATGGAATAAATAAGATTAAGTTATTTGTCTTGATAATTTTTTTACATGTCATTGGGATTTTGAAATGAAATGTTATGTAAAATATATATAATAGGGTAATTTTATTGCTCAAAATGTTAATTAATCTTTAAAAGGTGTTAAGCTTTATTAAGATAGGCATTCAAAAAATTAGAAATATATGTATAACAATGGACTATTTAACTCTTTTTTTTTTCCTTCTATAACCTTTAAAATTACACTTTTCTTTTATTCATTAAATTTATATAACTCATGTATTTTTAGAAAAATCAAGAGATCAAGGCTGTAGGAATGAAGCTTCTGAAAAAATACTCTCAAAGCTACAGCTTTTCAAATGCTCTACTTGTTCGTATAAGACTTGTGTTAAGCAGCACATGCAACAACATTTGAGAATACATACGGATGAAAGACCATACATGTGTTCATGTTGTGGTAAGGCTTTCCGGTTGAAGCACCATTTAAAAAGGCACATGCTTGTTCATGTAACAATATAGGTATCAGTTATATACATCAAAATTTATTATTATTATTCTTTGTTTTTTTTTGCAATGTTTGTTGCAAAAATAAATCTGATATTTAAAAACTGTATTTTTTAAAAAAGTTAATTTTGGTATAAATTTTAGATATATTTAATTTGTTTATAATTATTATGATTTATATATTTATTTCCAATGAAATTGAACAATTTTACTCTATTATTTCATTCACAATTTTTTTTAGCAAGTTTTGCTTTCTTGTTCTTTGATGTAAAAATTGGAATTTTTCAGGCTTATTTACAAATGTATGATAGATGCATATATTTTTTTAGAAAATATCCTTAATTAAAATTTTTTTTGTTTATTTACATATGTTACATTAAAATGATATAAGATTATTTTAGGGAATATGTATATGATGAAAACTAATAAAGCGGCTTATTTTCAAAATAATTTAATAAACTCAAACTCAGTGGCGCATCAGCCTATGAAGGCCAGGGCCTACTGTGCCAACCAAGTATATGTGACCTTTGGGCACTGAGGTGCATAGCAGATGTCCCGATTAGGTGGTCAGTCTGAAGCAAGACTCCCAGTGATTATGTCCTCAAGCAAGCTTGGTACTCATTTATCAACCCACTGCAGTAGGGATGAAAGGCTGAGTCGACCTTGCCCAACCCAGGAATAGAATCTGGACCTGTGGAGTGGACGTGCAATACACTACCACTCGACCACTGGGCCTTAATAATTCCTTATTAAGTACAACTATGTATATTTGTGTTCTTAATAATAATTATTATTAAACATTATTTGCTTAGTTACAATGGGATTGTTTCAAAATTAAATTATTTTTCAAAATTAAATTGAAATTAGAATTTTTTGAGACATGTGTTTCATTTATTTATGTTGTGATACATTTCGGTTGTCTTTTTACCAAGTTATACTCTTTTCTCATGACTAACGTAATATATATATTTTTCAAGCAATGATTTTTTTCTTGTTTTATATTTATATATTTTCTTGTTATATAAATAATTTACAACATTTTCATTAATGAGAATAGCATAGACAAAAAATGGAATACACTAAAGGAAACAATCATCGAAACAGGTAACGAAGTTGTGGAAAAGGTTAAAAAAAGAGTAAAAAGGACTGGTTTGACAATGATTGTTTCATGGTTACAAAGAGGAAGAATGAGGCATATAGTAAAATGCTGAGTAAGAGACATTCAAGATGCTCAGTGATTGCATACAAAGATGCAAGAAGAGAAGAGAAAAGAATTCATAGGGAAAAAAAAAAGGATATTTTTCAAGGATTTTTAAAAATGTTGAACATTTGAGGGGATCCAATGAAAGCAGGGCTTTCTTTTGAGAAAAAAAACTTGGACAAAAAGAATTTAAGCCAAGAACCACCTCTTGTCGTAATAGGGAGGGAATTGTTTTGAGTGATAAAACTGAAGTGTTAAGGAGATGGAATGAACATTTTGACAACTTACTTAACAGTTGATGATAGTGATTATGAAGCACTTACAGAAAGCACGGAAATTCAGAGCCACGGTGTGGTTGAACCAACATCATTGGAGGAAGCCATTGAAGCCATAAATTAACTAAAAGACAGCAAGGCACCCGGCCCTGACGCTATTCCATCTGAGCTATTGAAAAATGGAGGAAAAGAAACTTCTAAGAAAGTTTAAAACTTAATTCAAGCAATTTGGGAGCAGGAAGTAACCCCTAAGGAATGGAAAATGTGTATAAATTGTGTGATACATAAAAAAGGAGATATACTCGAGTGTTCAAATTATAGAGGAATCAGTCTGCTTTGTACAAGTTATAAGGCATTGTCAAATATTCTATTTAACAGACTTTCTCCACTAGTGTAAAATACAGTTGGAGACTACCAAAATGGATTTCGGAAAGGAAGATCCACTACAGAGCAGATATTCAACATTCGTCAGGTTTTGGAGAAAACCAGGGGATTTGGAATTGACACACATCACCTTTTTATTGATTTTAAAACCGCCTATGAATAGCATCAACAAACAAGCTCTTATTGCAGCCATGAAAGAGTTTAAAATCCCTGACAAGTTATTAAGGCTGATAAGCCTGACATTAAGAGAGACAAAGATCGTAGTCAAGGTGCAGAATGATCTTTTGGACCCATTGGAAATAAAAAATGGCGTTCAACAGGGAGATGCACTGGCGTGTCTTCTATTTAATATAGCATTAGAAAAAGGCAAGAGATTCCAATATATCAGACTATAGGAAATATTTTTAATAAATCAATACAGTTGACTTTTGCTGATGACATTGATATCATCGCTCGAACACCCACCGCACGAAGACAGGCCTTCTTATCTTTAGAGAAAGAAGCTCTCAGGATGGGACTGAAAATCAATGAGAATAAGACCAAGTGCATGCCTTGCACTAAATCATGTTTTAACAATTCCCATTTTAAAATTGACGAGTATAGTTTTGAAGTTGTTGACAGCTTCACTTATTTAGGTTCGGAAACTAACAATAGAAACAATTGTACTACTGAAACCCAAAAGAGAATTACAATGGCTAATAGATGCTTTAATGATATTTATTTGAAATAATGAAACCCAACCTTGACTGTGAAGAAAATTATTCTGAATAAAAATTTATATTGCTTTCTGATAAAAAAATATTAATTCTTATCTTCTTTTTAATCAGAAATAAACTAATTTATTTTTAACTCTTTATTACTTCCTGAATTTCATTACCTTTTCAAAAAGTAAGGAGCATTTTTAAAAACTTAATGTTTTAATGGATGTTTTTAAGTGTATTAATTTAAATTTTACATAAACTATAGCAATTTTTACTTTGACATAATTAACTGTAACATAATTTTTAAATTGTATAAAAACAAAATGAAATGTTCCGTGTATAACACTTTTGATATACTTTTTTTTATGTTTTAATAAATATTAAATGAGTGATAAGTATTAATTGATTTGGTTATTAATTTTATGATAAAATCATTATATATATATATATATGCAAAAAGTTTCTTGTCTGTATATATTTAAGTGGCTCACTTTAATAACATTATTTCTACAAAATTTAATTTATACTAACTTATACATAAATTCGCACCCATGAGCAAATGATATTGATGATTGGTGTCACATAGTTAATATTAGAACACATAAATTTGTATTTAATTTCTTGATTTCTCATATCATGCTGTATAAAAATTTTGAAATTAAGTGAGATTACCTTATTGCTATTTGTATAATTGTTTTCCCTTGGTTTGCTTTGGGTCTTGCAATTCTCTTAATACTTATCCATGATTCTAATAATTAAACTTTTGTATCTGCAGTTAGAGTTTAAATTATGTGATTTAAAAAAATTGTCTGGAACCAGTGAAAAATTTTCATGCAACTTAAGTAGATTTTAATTTAATTTATGAAGTTGTGGTTTATTTCAATTGATTTTTATAGTAATTTAAAAAGATCCATTAAGATTAAAAAGTTTTCTGAGAAAGTTTTTCTTTATATTTGTGTAGCATAAATCCTCCCTTCAAAAAAATATTCTGGAATAATTTTAACTATTAAATGAATTATATACCAAGATTAATTGTTTATATGGCTGAAAATTATTGTCATGTGCTAATTCAAATAAATATTACTATCCATTTTTAAGTTTTTGTATCAGTAATTAATGACATGTTATGGATATATATATTTTTCTGAAAAGTTTTCTAGAAAATAAATGTTTTTTGAAAAAAATGTTTCGATTGGAACAAGTCAAAAGAATCCAGCTAATATTTGTTATATGTATGTTTTATTTGCATTTTCGTATTTGTATGTTTAATTTATATTTGTTCATTTGTAATATATAATTTGTTTTATACTGAAGTTTTTGAAAGGTTTATAAACTTTTGTTTGCATTGCTTTAACCTTTCACATAATTTCAAGAAAATTTTTTTATAACTTAATAGTTGTTAAATATATAGAAGATTGCTTTCACTCAGTTTATGAAGTTTTTTAAAAATTTTCAATTATATGTTTATTAATATTATTTTGCAGGTGATAAAAGCACTGATACACAATTTGCGGAGTCTTTATTTTATCGAATACTTAATACCACTGATTCCAATCGGCAGTTAAGCATATATGTGTGCAGAGTATGCTCTTATACTTCAACAAGTTCAACAACTCTCAAGCAGCATGTCAGATCTCACACAGGAGAACGTCCGTTTACGTGTGAAGTCTGTGGAAATAAATATAGATTAAAACATCATTTAAAGCGCCATTTAATTTGTCATCAAATGTCATAAAAATATTAAATACAGTTCAATATTTTTATTAGTGAAATTTCATTTATTTTCAGGATTTTTTTTTGTATACTTTTATTTCAGTTAATTTCTTCACTTTGAATATAAGCTCACTTTTCTGAATTTCTGTGGAAAATGTAGAATGTATATTTCAAATATATGTCAAGGTATAAATTCCATAATTATATTATGGCTTTTTTTTTCTGTGTGCTAACTATGTGTATTTTCTTAAATATGAAATTTATTTCAGTTTTTTCATTTTGCATACATGGTATTATTCTCATCTATTTACATATAGAGGAAATAGTCTTGGCAGTTTTAATGTAATTAATTGTTTTTAGTAGATAAAATCCCTCTCTACTCAATTCAAACATTAAGTGTACAGTTCATTCGAAAATAAATTTGAAAAAAGCTGTCATACTGTTTCAAAAATAGATTTATCATGTGACATTTTAAAAGGGGAGTTTTATTAAAATAAAGTTGTTTAAAATAAAATTGAACTTTTTATGTAATATTATATTAAACATATTATTATAAAGGGCAATGATGGTGAAACAATCTCTTAGTATTGTCTTTTTTTTTATTAAGGATACTTTTAATCATAAAATTTTTGTAGTACCTTAGATATTTGTTTGGGATAAATAGATGTACTTTGTAAATTTAAAATGTGTATGATATGTAAAATGTTTTTTATTTTAAAAAATTGTGGATAGATAATGAAATGTTTCTGAAAATATCCTGTTTCTCAATAAATATCATAGCCACATAAATATTGATTGTTTTAATTGATCGATAGCTGTATTTTTTTAGTATTTAAAATAATTTGATATTTAAAGCATTTTAACTTGATATAAAAGCTTCTAAAAGCATTTTATTTCAATATTAGATCAATGGTACATACCACAAGACCACTGAATTGAGTCCTGGTATGTTAATTGTTATATATTTTCTATACTTCAAAGTGGTGCACAGGAAATACTTGTATAGTTATAAAATTTAGTATCATTGATTTTTTAAAAAATTTATTTGGCAAATGCATTTAATAATTCTTTTTTGATAAACTTTTTGGGAATGTATGCTTGTTCCTTTTTTATTCAATTTGCCTCTTAGTCATATTTCTATTTTTGAGAGGATCTTCAAATATTATGTAAAACATCTATAATAATCTGAAACAGTACTTTTGTAAATAAATGTCAGCATTGGCATATGTGGAGAAAAACGTTGTGCTAGTGCACATGACTAGAATTTATTCACTTAACTAATCAGAAACTGTTCATCAACAGTGTATTTAAAAATATTGAAGAGCTGTCATGGTTTGGTGAATTTCTCTCTATGTAATTAACAAAACTTTTAGAATTATATTTCTTTAGATAAATTCAGGATTTTCGTTTTCTTTTTTATTGTATGAACAAATATCTTTCTTGATGATGAATATATTTTATGTATTTTGATTCATTTTATGAATTATAAAATATAATTTATTTTACTTGTTTTTAATTTTTTTTTATTTGTTAACCATTATATGTCAAACTAAACTGTAAACAAACTCTAAATTTTGTACTCATTATTTTTGTGTGCATCAAACAGGTTTAAAATTTCAATTGCTTACTTTTTATTTACTTATGCTATTTCTATTAATGTAATCATATTAAACCTGATTATTAAGAAAAGTTACATTAGAATTATTAGCTGATGAATTGAAATGTATGGTTTTTTTCCTTTACTTTTTAAAAAAAAGATATTTTTGTAATGTTGTTTTTGAATTTGTAAAAACAGCTTTTTATTATACCTTTTTTTATTAGTTACAAATAAATTTAAAGAGATTTTAACAAAGTAAATGGTTTCAAAGAAAAAATATCCATTATTATTATTATTTTTTTAATTAAAATCTGCATTTCTCAATGTATGTATTTAAATTTTCCTTAAAAATTTTTTAAAAAATTTTCACTAAATGATGTATTTCTGAAATAGCTCCTTAATGAAGGCTTTCATATTAAAATATATTTAGATTTGTTTTACTTCAATGAATATACCTAATTTACAATCCTCAGATTTTCATATGTCCTGTTAAAATTTTTACATATAGACGAAAAAATTACTGGGATAATTACTATGTAGTTTCTCTGGGAAATATATATTTATCAATGGATTTGAAGTTATCTGTATACCATTTTTGAATATAATCAATGTTTTAAACAAATTTAACTTTCATCGCTTAATTCCTAATTTTTTTTATTACACCAGTAAGTGTAACGTTAAGAATGTGTGTCTCTCTAAAATGATTAACTAACCAGATTACATGTTAATTAATATTTAATTACTGAACAACGACTTTCCTTTAAATTAAAAAGCTATATAAAATATATAATTCTTTACTGTTTTTCTTTTTCTTCTTCACACTCTTAATTCAAAGTTGTAACATTTTGTTCAATAAAATTAATTAAAATTTATCAATTTCAATTAATAAATATATGAGAAAAACATTTTAATAATTTAGATATATATATATTGCAATTTTCTTAAATTTTATTATAATTTTTATGTGAACCTGTTTTTTTTTTTTCATTTATGTATTTACCAAAGTTTTGAATGCTGCTTTTGAACGAAATAAAGTAGCTTAAATAATTCATTGAACTTTTTTTCTTGCAAATGCATTTGAAATTTTTCTTAAATTTACAAAGATAGTAAGGGAACTGTGTTGTTCATGTGTTCCTTCCTCATGTGTTTTAAATGTTTTATGTAAATTTAACAATTAAGATTGTGTAAATTTGGGAAGTGAAAATGAAAGGAAATTTTGACTCATTTTACTGAATTTTCCCCCAAAATATTTAAATCAATGAAAATGTACCGAAATTACATTGCTATTAACATGATACCATTTTTTTTAGTTTTTGAATTGTTCATTGGCTCCAGTCTTTTACAAATCCTTCATAAAATGTGTTAACTGTGATTTATGAATTAAAAAAAATGTTTGGAATCATTTAATGATTAATCACACTTTTGTTTGAATTTATTCTTTTGCCTTTTTTCTTTTTATTAGGGCAACTGTGGAGGCAGCAGGCTTATTTTAGTAACTACTTTGATTTTACTATTAATAGTGAAATCTTCAAATGTTTGAAATGTTGTTACCGAACTGTTAGGAAACAGAGCATGCAGAGACATATAAAGATACATACTGGTGAACGTCCTTTTAATTGCCTGCTTTGTGGAAAGACTTTCCGTTTAAGGCATCACATGAAAAATCACATGCTTGTACATGATTAAAATCTGTGTTCATTACTTAAAATAATATATTCACTCACTTTTAAATACTGTAGATAAGCATTAATTTCATTTTACTTACACAAAATTTGTTTAAAAAATGGATGGAATTTCTGTGTGTAGAATTTTTATTTTTCATACCTTTTTAAAATTTAACATTAGTTATTGAAAGCAAATATATTTGATTGGACATGTAAAATAATTGTAAACTCAGAAGCAAATTAAAATAATCGGTTTATCTTCAATGTGTATGTGTATATATTTTTGAAGATAACGTTTTGATGATTATTTGGTTGTTATCTGTGAATTATTGGCATTTAACTATATAAAGAGAAGAATTATTTATTCAAACCACATGAATTATTTTGTATTTTTTTTTTCTATTACTCATTGTATTTTGTACTTTCTAAATAATATTAAAAATATCAAATTTATAACTTGTTTATTATTTTTCTAGCATGATGAATAGCTATCATGAATGACAACTGTATGACTTTCTTGTTAAAAACTGAAGGAAAATTTTTCAAAAATTGAAATTTTACTGTTTTGATAATGGTTGAAATGCTTCAAAATAAATTACTGAAATTATTTTTATTTTTAATTTTTGCTTTTAGTGTATTAAAGTGATCAAATTGATAGTTATGAAATAAGTTAAAAGACATAATTGCTCACATTTTATAATGTTAAAAATATTACTTCTAAAATTTTTTTAAAAAATTTCCTTTTTTTTTTCATTAAATATAATTTTTATGAATTATTCAGAATGCAACAAGTATGATTCTTTATACAGTTTTTTTTATATTTATACATATGTGTATATTTTTTTGTGCAATAAAGATTTTTCTTTAATTTGAATACTTAATATCATATAACATTTGTTTACTTTTATTTAAATACATATTGATAAAGTAAATATATCTGTCTTTTAATTATAAAAAAATCCATTTTTATCCTATATTCTTTCATTATTAGTTGTGTTTCTTGTATTTTGAATCAGATCACATGTGATTTTGTGCCACCTAATTTCTTTTCATTTACGTGTTACAAAAAGAGGGAGATGTTTTATAAGATAATCTGTATAAGAAAATGTTGTAGCACTTCTTGAATTAAAATTCTTATAATAAGCTGTATAGCTTTAGAAAATGTTTAAATTTTATATTAAGTATCTTTACGCACATAAAAAATTACTGGTTTACATTTTTATATTCCTAGTGAAAAACCGAATTTAAGTGAAAATATGTTGCTATTGTTTTATGTATTTTTTATTTAAAAATTATTGAGGTTTTTACATATCTTTAATTGGGTTTACACAGCTTTTTTGTGTTTTAAGATTTCACATTCATTGTAGTAATTTTGCTTGATAAAAACTGTCACAAATGTTTCCTTGCAATATAATTACAGCAACAATTTTTATTATATTCTACATTTTTATATGAATTCACTTTTGACTTAAAAAATAAATTTTGTGTAATTTTTGAACTTAAATTACATTTTTGTGGGTAAAGAAATGTTATGTTTTTTCCTATTATGATGTGTACTCTTCATGGCTATATGAAATATTATATTACAGTAGAATATGGTTTATCCAAACGTTTATTATCTGGAGCGTCAAATATCCC
>BMAV01017394.1:167100-187272 GCA_019973955.1 Trichonephila inaurata madagascariensis | reverse complement strand
AAAAAAAATTGTCTTGAAGCAGTGAAAAAATTTAATGCAATTTAGGTAGATTTTGGATTAAATTATGAAAATAGTTTATTTCAATAGATTTTTATAGTAATTTAAATATATATATATGTTTTCTGGGAGAAATTGTATTTTTGTAGCACATATCCTCCCTTCAAAAAATATTTTTGAATAATTTTAATGATTAAATGAATTATAAGGCAAGATTATTTGTGTTTTTATGTTTGAAAAATATTTTCACATGTGCTAATTCAAATTGATATTTCTACCTATTTTTAAGTTTTTATATTAGTAATTAATGACACATATTATGAATATATATTTTTCTGGAAGATTTTCTAGAAAATAAAATTATTTTTTTAAAAAAATGTTTTGATTGTGAATAAGTCAAAAGAATCCAGTTAATATTTAAGTTGTATGTATGTTTAATTTGTGTTAAAAAATAACTTTTCCTCTCTAGAAAATCAAGTTTTTTTTTTTTTGTCAAAATGTTTTGATTGTGAATAAATCAAAAGGATCAGCTAATATTTAATTTGTATTTGTTTGTTTGATTTGTAACATTTAATTTATTTTAAGCAAAATTTTTTTAAAGTTTTAAACTTTTGTTTGCCTTGCTTTAACCTCATATATTTAAGGAAAAAATTTTTATAACTTAACAGTTGTTAAATATATAGGAAGTTGCTTTCACTCAGTAACTCATACTAGAGCAAAACTTATGAAGTTTTTTTTAAAATTTTCAATTACTTATTTATATTATTTTGCAGGTGATAAAAGCACGAATGCACAATTTGCAGAGTCTTTATTTTATCGAATGCGTGATCCCACTAATCTCAATCGGCAGTTAAGCGTATATGTGTGCAGAATATGCTCTTATACTTCAACATGTTCAACAACTCTCAAGCTGCATGTCAGATCTCACACAGGAGAACGTCCGTTTACGTGTGAAGTTTGTGGATATAAGTTTCGATTAAAACATCATTTAAAGCGACATTTAATTTGTCATCAAATGTCATAAAAATATTAAATAAAGTTTAATGTTTTTATTAGTTTTTATTAATGTTTTATTAGTGAAATTTCATTTTTTTTTAAGAATTTTTATTTTTTTATGAGTTTTTATTTCAGTAAATTTCTTCACTTGAAATATAAACTCACTTTTCTGAATTTTTATGGAAAATGTAGAATGTGTATTTCAAATAGATGTCAAGGTATTAATTCCACAATTAAATTATGAAACGTTTTCAAAGTGAGCCTAATGTTTTTTTTCTGTGTGCTAACTATGTGTATTTTCTTAAATATGAAATTTACTTCAGTTTTTCATTTTGTATTTATGGTATTATTCTCATCTATTTTCATTAGAAATAGTCTTGGCAGTTTTAATGTAATTAATTGTTTTTAGTAGATGAAATCCTTCTCAAATCTACTCAATTCAAACATTAAGTACAGAGTTCATTGGGTGATAAATTTGAAAAATGCTGCCATCCTGTTTTGTTTCCTTGAACATCAATAGTATTTTCACATAACATTTTAAGAAAGGTGTTCTAATGTTTATTTTGAAATTTTTTTCAAAGTGAAATTGAACTTTTTATGAAACATATTACATTAAACATATAATTATAAGAGAAAACAATCTCTTGGTATTGCTTGTTTTATTGAGAATAATTTTAATCATAAGATTTTTGTAGTGCCTGAGGTATTTGTTTGACTTAAATAGATGTGTTTTGTAAATTCAAATTTAAAATGCTTATAATTGTTTATCTATATAAAAAAAATGATAGATAAATAATAAAATGCAGAATGAAATGCTTTTGAAAATATTCTGTTTCTCAATAAATATCATAACCACATAAATATTGTTTGTTTTAGTTGGTCGATTGCTGCATTTTTTAGTAGTTTAAAGATTAGAATAATTGTATTATTTAAAATCATTTGACATAAAAGCTACTAAAAGTATTTTATTTCAATATTAGATCAATGCTACATAACCCAAAACAACTGAATTAAATTGCATTATATTAATCATTGTATATTTTCTGGATTTCAAAGTAGTGTACGAGAAATATTTGTATTATTATTAAATTTAGTATCATTGATTTTTTTTATAAATTTTATTTGGTAAATTCATTTAATAATGCTTTTTTTGAAAAACTAGTTGTGATTTTACTGTTTATTTCTTTTTTATTCAATTTGCTTGTTAATCATTTTTCTATTTTTGAGAGGATCCAACTGTTATGTAAAGCATTTATAATAACCTGAAACAGTACTTTAGTAAATAAATGAAAGTATTGGCAATATGGAAAAAATTGTTGTGCTAATGGCCTAGAGTAGAATTTGTTCTTCTTAATTAAACAGAAACTCTGTTCATCAACTCTCACATTTTGGTTAATTTGTTTTCTTTCTGTATCTAACAAAACTTTTAGAATTTAAATTTACTTCTCATTCAGGGTTTTTCCTTTTTGATTTTATATGAACACATTTCTATCCTGGTGGTGAATATATATGATGTATTTTTATTCCTTTTATGAATTATGAAATATAATTTACTTTATAGTTTTAATTTTTTTCATCTGTTGACCATGTGTAAAATTAAACTTCACTCAAACTCTAAATATGTACTCATTATTTTTGTGTGCATCAAACATGTTTAAAATTTCAATGGTTTACTTTTTATTTACTTATGCTATTTCTATGAATGTTATCATGTTAAACTTAACTATTAAAAATGTTCCATTAGACTTGTTAGCTGATAAACTCAAATGTTTGGTTTTTTTTCCTTTCCTTTTTAAAAAGATATTTTTGAACTGCATATTTCGAATATGTAAAAATTCCTTTTTATTTCACCACTTTTTATTTGTTAAAAATAAATTCAAGGAGATTGCAGTAAGTGAATGGTTTCAGTTTTAAAGAAAAAATTGCCATTATTATTAAAATGTTTATTACTAAATGGAGGAAATATTTAGTTAGGAAATATTTAACTCTGTTTGGAAATATTTAAATTTTACTTAAAATTTAATTTTTTTTTTTACTAAATGGTGTATTTCTGAGATATTTTCTTAATGAAGGCTTTCATATAAAATTATATTAGATTTGTTTTACTTTAATGATTACATCTAATTTACTATCCTCAAATTTTCATATATGTCCTAGTAAAAATTTATTAATAGATTTTGATTATCTATATACCATTTAAGAAGTTTGGATGTAATCAATGTTTTAAAAAGATTTAACTATCACTGCATAGTTTTCTAATTTCTTTATTACTCCAATTACTGTATCTCTAAGAATGTGTCCCTCTCTGAAATGATTAACTGATCACATTACATATTAATTAATATCTAATAATTGTACAACAACTTTCCTTTAAATTTCAAAGCTGTATAAAATATATAATGCTTTAGTGGTTTTTTTTTTTTATCTTCACACTCTTAATTAAAAGTCGCAACTAATTTTTCATAAAATTAATTTTAAATTTATCAATTTCAATTAACAGCAATATTAAAAGAAAGTTTTAATTACCTGCACATATGTATGATACAATTTTCTGAAATTTTATTTTAATTTCTATGTGAGTCCTTCTTTATTTAATGTGCTTACGGAAAATTTGAATGCTACTATTGATTAAAATAAAGGCCCCCCCCCCCCTTAAAGTAATTTATTGAACTTTTTTCTTGCAGTGCATTTGAAATTTTTCTTAAATTTACAAAGATGTAAGAGAATTGTGTTGTTCCTTCCTTCTGTGTTTTAAATATATTATGTAAATTTGACAAATAAAAATGTTTAAATTTTGTAAGTGAAAATGGAAGAAAATTTTGATTGATTTTACTGAATTTTTTCCCAAAATATTTAAATCAATGAAAATATACAGCAATTACCTTGCTTTATTAACATGATCCATTTTTTTTTAATTGTTTATTAGCTCCAGTCCTTTACAAATCCTACACATAATGTGTTAAATGTTATTGTATGAATAAAAAAACATTTTTAGAAACATTTAATGATTAATCACACTTTTGCTTCAATCTATTCTTTTGCCTTTTTTCTTTTTATTAGGGCAACTGTGGAGGCAGCAGGCTTATTTTAGTAACTACTTTGATTTTACTATTAATAGTGAAATCTCCAAATGTTTGAAATGTTGTTACCAAACTATTAGGAAACAGAGCATGCAGAGACATATAAAGATACATACTGGTGAACGTCCTCTTAATTGCCTGCTTTGTGGAAAGACTTTCCATTTAAGGCATCACATGCTTGTACATGATTAAAATAATATATTCACTCACTTTTAAATACTGTAGATAAGCATTTATTTCATTTTACTTACACAAAATTTGTTTAAAAAATGGATGGAATTTCTCTGTGTAGAATTTTTATTTTTCATACCTTTCTAAAATTTAAGATAGTTATTGAAAGCAAATATATTTCATTGGACATGTAAATAATTGTAAGCTCAGAAGCAAATTAAATAATTGATTTATCTTCATTGTGTATGTGTATATATTTTTGAAGATGACGTTTTGATGATTATTTGGCTGTCATCTGTGAATTATTGGCATTTAACTATATAAAGAAGAATTATTTATTCAAACAACAACAATTATTTTGTATTTTTTTCTATTACCCATTGTATTTTGTACTCGCTAAATAATATTAAAAACAATATCAAATTTATAACTTTAATATTATTTTTTTAGTATGATGAATAGCTTTCATGAATGACAACTGTATGACTTCCTTGTTAAAAACTGAAGGAAAATTTTTCAAAAATAAAACTTTTTACTGTTTTGATAATGGTTACATCTGAATGCTTCAAAATAAATTACTGAAATTATTTTTATTTCTAATTTTTTCTTTAAGTGTATTAAAGTGTTCAATTTGATAGCTATGAAATAAGTTAAAAGTCATAATTGCTCATATTTTATAATGTTCAAAATATTACCTCTTCTAAAAAAATTTAAAAGAAATGCCTTTTTTCATTAAAAAATATAATTTTTATGAATTATTCAGGATACAACAAGTATGATTCTTTATGCAGTTGTTTTTATAATTATACATATGTGTATATTATTTTTGTGCAATGAAGATTTTTCTTTAATTTGAATACTTAATATCATGTCACTTTTGTTTACTTTTATTTAAATACATATCGATTAAGTGAAGGGAGTGGGAATTTTTTTATTATTTTTCCTCATGTCATTGGGATCCACTTAGTATTAATAATGAGAAGAATTTAATATTTGAAGATAAAAATAATTCGCATCTTAAAGGGATACAGGAAGTTGCTTTCACTCAGTAACTCATACTAGTGCAAAATTTATAATGTTTTTTAAAATTTTCAATTACTTATATTATTTTGCAGGTGATAAAAGTACTGATACACAATTTGCAAATTCTTTATTTTATCGAATGCCTGATTCCAATCAACAGTGCACTTGTTTTTATTCTTCACCAGGTTCAACAATTCTCGGGCAGCCTTTCACGTCTCACACAGAAGAACCTCCATTTAGGTGTGAAGAGTGTGGAGAAGGGTTTAAATTGAGACATCATTTATTGCGCCATTTTTCTTATCATTAAATGCCTAAACCTTATGTTTTTTCTGTATGCAAACTATTTGTATTTTCTTAAATGTGAAATTTACTTCAGTTTTTTCATCTTATATGTATGATATTATTCTCATCTATTTTAATTAGAAATTGTCTTGGCAATTTTAATGCAATTAATTGTTTTTAGAAGATAAAATCAATTCTCTACTCGATTCAAACGTTAAGTGCAGAAGTTCAATTTGAAAAATGCTGTAATACTGTTTTGTTTCCATAAACTTTAAAAGGATTATCATATAACATTTTACATAAGACACTCTATTAATTACTTTGAATATTTTTTTTTAAAAGTGAAATTGAATTTTTTATGCATTATTACGAGGGTAAGTTGAAAAATAAGTTTCCCCTGTCGACTGTGGTCAGAGTTGTGTATGAAAGTCAAAAAATAGAATGAGACATTAAAGATATGACATACCTTTATTTTTCCACATAGGTACCAAGTACATTGAGACATTTGTCATATCGCTTAATAAGCTTCAAAATGCCCTCCAGGAAAAAATCAGGGCTTTGCATATGAAAGAAGCGTTGAATGGCTTGTTTCCCTTCAGTATTGCTTCCAAAGCGCCTTCCCCTGAGATTTTTCTTCAAAGCCGGAAACAGATGGTAGTTGCTTGGTGCAAGATCAGGACTGTATGGCGGATGGTGTAGGCGCTCCCAACCAAGAGTTGCAATATGGTTTTGCGTTGCCGTTGCCGAATGTGGTCTGGCATTGTCATCCAACAGCAGAACGCCAGATGTGAGAAGGCCAGGCCGCTTTTTCCGAACCGCCTCTTTCAATTTCGACAGGGTGTCACAGTAGCGCGTAGCATTGTTGGTTCCAACTTCCAAAAAGTCCAGCAACAAAACTCATTGGGCGTCCCAGAAAACTGTGAGGAGCACTTTACCTGCAGAGGGAGTTGTCTTGAACTTCTTTCGGACAGGTGATGACGGATGTTTCCACTCCATAGATGCGGCCTTCAATTCTGGCGTAAAATGGTGGACCCACGTTTCATCCCCCGTCACAATCCGAAACAGAAAGTCATTGCCATCTTCATGGTAACGCACAAGATGTTCCAGGCTGACCGCCATGCGTTGTTCCTGGTGTGTCGAGGTCAATTGTCTTTTCTGTATCGAAAAATGTCGTGGGTGATGTTTTGAGATCGCTCATGTGAGATTCCAAGTTCTTCCGCTACTTCATCAATGGTGATATGCTGGTTTGCTCTAATCATGTCATCTACCTTCCCGACATTTGCATCTGTAGTGGCCGTGCACGTCCGTCCAGCTCTTGGTATGTCCTCCACTTGCTGACGTCCATCACTGAATGTGCAACACCATCTCCGCACCATTTGCTTCAACATCACACCTGGCCCATAGACTTCCACGAGGCGGTTATGAATTTCTGTTCCTGATACTCCACGTGCCCATTCATAGCGGATAACCGCTCTCACTTCCTCCTTTGACCACGAATTCAAAACGCACCTTCTCTCCATACTTACCGAGGCTCAAATGAGAGGCTGGTCTCCGCTTTGCGCAGGCACTGCAACAGCGCCATCTGCTTGATTGGCAGCGACCTCTACCCAATGTTGTATTGGTGACTTGCGCATTTTCCTGTTGTGTCCCCTTTCGCCCATAGCCGTTCAACGCTTCTTCCATATGCAAAACCCTGATTTTTTCTTGGAGGACTTTTTAAAGCTTATCAAGCGATATGACAAATGTCTCAACGTACTCGTACGAGAATAATAAAATAAAGGTATGTCATATCTTTAATGTCTCATTCTATTTTTTGACTTTCATACACAACTCTGACCACAGTCGACAGGGGAAACTTATTTTTCAACTTACCCTCGTACATTAAACATAATTATAAGCAGCAATGATTTGAAACAAGCTCTTGGTATTGATTTTTTTTCATTCAGAAAAGTTTAAATCATAAAACTTTTGTAGAACTTCAGGTTCTGTTTGGGTTAAATAGATGCATTTTATAAATTCAAATTTAAAATGTGCATGATTGTTTATTTATATGTAAAAAAAATTTTAGATAAATATTAAAATACATAATGAAATGTCTTTTAAAATATCCTGTTTCTCAATAAATATCATAGCCACATAAATATTGATTGTTTCAATTGGTCCAATTACAGTATATTTTTTTTAGTAGTTCAGAGATTAAAATAATTGTATTATTTAAAATCATTTGATATATAAAGCTTTTAAACTTGATATAAAAGCTTCTAAAAGCATTTTATTTCAATATTAGATCAATGGGTACATAACACAAGACCACTGAATTGAGTCCTGGTATGTTAATTGTTATATATTTTCTATACTTCAAAGTGGTGCACAGGAAATACTTGTATAGTTATACAATTTAGTATCATTGATTTTTTAAAAATTTTATTTGGTAAATGCATTTAATAATTCTTTTTTGAAAAACTTTTTGTGAATGTATGCTTGTTCCTTTTTTATTCTGTTTGCCTCTTAGTCATATTTCTATTTTTGAGAGGATCTTCATATATTATGTAAAACATCTATAATAATTTGAAACAGTATTTTTGTAAATAAATGAAAGTATTGGAATATATGGAGAAAAATGTCATGCTAATGAACATGCCAAGAATTTATTCACTTAACTAATCAGTAACTGTTCATCAATAGTGTAGTTAAAAATATTTTGAAGAATTGTCATGGTTTGGTGACTTTGTTCTCTCTGTGTAATTAACAAAACTTTTAGAATTATATTTCTTTGGATAAATTTAAAATTTGCTTTTCATTCAGGAATTTTCTTTGTTTGATTGTATAATTAAATTTCTTTCTTAATGATGAATATATTTGATGTATTTTTATTCATTCTATGAATTATAAAATATAATTTATTTTACTTGTTTTTTTTATTATTTTTTTTTCATTTGTTAATCATGTTATGTAAAACTAAACATTACAAGAACTCTAAATTATGTACTCATTATTTTTTTGTGTACATCAAACATGTTTAAAATTTCTATAGCTTATTTTTTTGTTTCCTTATGCTATTTCTATATATGTAATCATATTAAACTTGACTATAAAAAAGTTCTACTAGAATTGTTAGCTGGTAAAATGAAATGTATGGTTTGTTTCTTTACTTTTTAAGTAAAAATGTTTTTGTAATTTTAGTATCGAATTTGTAAAAATTTCTTTTTATCTGTTAAATTCAAAGAGATTGCAAGAAGTGAATGGTTTCAATTTTAAAGAAAGAATTGCCATTATTGTTGTTTTTTTTCAAAAATATAAATGTGCATTTCTCAGTGTACTCTTGTTAGAAAGTTATTTAGTTAAATTTTCTTCAAATTTAATTTTTTTCTTCTGCTAAATGACGTATTTCTGAAATAGCTTCTTAATGAAGGCTTTCGTATTAAATTCTATTTTTATTTTAATCCCTACTGCAGTGGGTCGATAAATGAGTACCAAACTTACTTTTCGACTTAAACACTGGGGTCTCGCTTCTGACTAACCACCTGATCGGGACATCTGCTCATGCATCTCAGTGCCCATTGGTCACGTATACTGGGATGGGCACATTAGGCCCTGGCCCTCATGTTCTCATGCACAACTGAGGTTGAGTTTGAGTTTTACTTTAGTGAATAGATCTATAATTTTTTTATCCTTAAATTTTCATATGTCCTGTGAAAAGTTTTTACATCTGGGTGAAAAATTATTGTAACAAATATTATATAGTTTCTCTGGGAAATATATATATTTAAATAGATTTTAAATTATCTGTATGCAATTTTTGAATATAAACAAGATTTTAAACAGATTTAATTATCACTGCATAATTTCCTAATTCTTTTATTACACCATTAAGTGTATATCTAAGAATGTGACCCTTTCTAAAATGATTATTTAAACAACATATAATTAATATCTAATAATCAAGCAATGATTTTTCTTTGAATTTTAAAGCTGTATAAAATATATAATGCTTTAGTGTTTTTTTTTTATCTTCTCACTTTTTATTAAAAGTTGTATAACAATTTTTTTAATAAAATTAATTAAAACTTATCAATTTTAATAATAGCAATATTAAAAGAAAATTATAATTACCTGGATATGTATAAGACAATTTTATTTTAATATCTGTGTGAATCCTTTTCTGTTAATGTATTTACAAAAATTTTGAACGCCATTTTTAAAAAAAAAAAAGTCCCCCCCCCCCCTTAAGTAATTCATTGAACTTTTTTCTTGCAAAGGCACTTGAAATTTTTCTTAAATTTACAAAGATAGTAAGGGAACTGCATTGTTCATGTCTTCCTTCCTGATGTGTTTTAAATATTTTATGTAAATCTGACAAATAAAAATGTTTAAATTTGTTATGTGAAAATGAAAGGGAATTTTGATTCATTTTACTGAATTTTTTCCCAAAATTTTTCAATCGATGAAAATGTACAGCAATTGCATTGCTATTATTAACATGATCAAATTTTTTTTTTTTTAGTTTTTGAATTGTTCATTGGCTCCAGTCCCTTACAAATCCTTCACAGAATGTGTTAACTGTGATTTTTGAATAAAAAAATGTGTTTGGAAACATTTAATGATTAATCACACTTTTAATTGAATTTATTCTTTTGCCCTTTTCCTTTTATTAGGACAATTGTGGAGGCAGCAGGCTTATTTTAGTAACTACTTGATTTTACTATTAATAGTGAAATCTTCAAATGTTTGAAATGTAGTTACCAAACAATTAGGAATGACAGCATGCAGAGACATATAAAGATACATACTGATGAACGTCTTTTTAATTGCCTGCTTTGTGGAAAAACTTTTCGTTTAAAGCATCACATGAATCATATGCTTGTACATGATTGAAATCTGTGTTCATTACTTAAAAGAATATATTCACACACTTTTAAATACTATAGATATGCATTAATTTCATTTTACTTATACAAAATTGGTTTAAAAAATGGGTGGAATTTCTGTGTGTAGAATTTTTATTTTTCATACTTTTTTAAAATTTAACATTAGTTATTGAAAGCAAATATATTTGATTGGACATGTAAATAATTGTAAGCTCAGAAGAAAATTAAATAATTGATTTATCTTCATTGTGTATGTGTATATATTTTTGAAGATAGTGTTTTGATGATTATTTGGCTGTTATCTGTGAATTATTGGCATTTAACTAAAGAAGAATTATTTATTCAAGCAACAAGAATTATTTTCTTTTTCTATTACTCATTGTATTTTGTACTAGCTAAATAATATTAAAAATGATATCCAATTTATAACTTTTATATTATTGTTTTAGTATGATGAATCGCTGTCATGAATGACAACTGTATGATTTTCCTGTTAAAAACTGAAGGAAAATTTTTCAAAAATTGAACTTTTTACTTTTTTTTTACATCTGAATGCTTCAAAATAAATTACTGAAATTTTTATATCTGATTTTTGCTTTTAGTGTATTATGGTGATCAAATTGATAGTTATGAGATAAGTTAAAAGACATAATTGCTCATATTTTATGTTAAAAATATTGCTTCTAAAAATTTTTTAGGAAAATGCCTTTTTTTCATTAGAATATATAATTTTTATGAATTATTCAGAATACAACAAATATGATTCTTTATACAGTTATTTTTATACTTATGCATATGTGTATGTTATTTTTGCTCAATGAAGATTTTTCTTTAATTTAAATACTTAATATCTTACAGCTTTCATTTACTTCTTTTTAAATACGTCAATAAAGTGAATATATCTATCTTTCAATTATAAAAAACATATTTTTATCCTACATTCTTTCATCGTTATTTGTCTTTCTTGTATTTTGAATCAGATCTCATGTGATTTTGTGCCACTGATTTCTTTTCATATAATGTGTTGCAAAAAAGGAGAGATTTTATAAGATAATTTGTATAGGAAATTTTTTAGCACTTTTTAAATAAAATTGAATGACAATTCTTATAATAAACACTTATTACTTTAGAAAATGTTTAAATTTTATGATAAGTATCTTTATGCAGACATAAAAGATTGTTGCATTTCGCATTTTATATTCCAGGAGAAAAACCAAGAATTTAAATAAAAATATGTAGTTATTGCTTTATGTATTTTTTTTTTATTAAAAAATTTTGAAGTTTCTACCTATCTTTGTGATTGGATTTATACAGCTATTTTGTGTTTAATAATTTAATGACATTCTTCTATAGTAATTATGTTTGATAAAAACTGTCACAAATGTTTCCTTGTAATATAATTACTGCAACAGATTTTTCAATTTTAATTACATTCTTCTACATTTTTTTATAAATACTCTGAATTTATCAGAGAATTTATATAAAAATGTAGAATGCTCTTTTTTTATTTTTAAATTTTGTGTAATTTTAGAAAATTAAATTTTGGTGGGTAAAGAAATGCTATATCTTTTCCTAATATGATATGTACATCATGCCTGTATGAAATATTATATTAATTTTATTTATTAATTTTAAAAAATATTTAATTTGTTTCAATGAGCATATAAAAATAGTTTTATTAGTAAGCAATCATTTGCAAAAATACTAATTTTTGATAATTTGATAGATGATTGCTGTCTAAATCCTGCAAATAGAGAAAACCTGTATCTTACAATAGAAAATGTTTCTCAAGTCTGCATGGATTCTTCTGTTCGGAGATCAGATTTTTGCAAAGTATTCTCTTACAAGTGTTCATTATGCCCATACACTACATTTTTTAAAGGAAATATAAAAAGACACACTATGACTCATATGGGAGAAAAACCTTATCAGTGTGATTTCTGTGGGCAAAAATTCTCTATGAAGCAATCTGTTAAGAGACATGTTTCTCAAGTTCATTATATTTAAATATAGTCATTCATTTCTTTTATAATTTACATATGCGCAATTACTGATATGTTTTATTTATAAAAAAACCTTTTTTATTTATGATTTTAAGCAAAGGTATAAGTATTGAATTTATTTTCAAACACTGTTTCAAAATTTCTTTTATGAATCACATATGTATAATGTAACAAAGTTTTTGTTATTACAAGAAAGTGAATTTTCTTATATTTCACAGTCATTAATTATCTCTATATCCTATCTATATAACAAAGAAAAGTCTTAAATAATGTGTATTTTTCTTAAACAAAGCATTTTTTGTAATAGAGTAAAATGGTTTTGATATTTTTTTTTTTTTTTGTATGTCATTTTGTAAATTCCTAATAATTGAATGAAAATAAGTACATAAGTTATGAAAATGTATTTTAACATATCTTTGACGTTCAAGTTTTTTTAAAAAAAAAATTCAGAAAATTCAAAATTTGTTTTTTATGGATATTTGTAAACAATTATTTTTTTTAAAAGGAAATTGGATTACTTATTGTCTTTAAATTTCTCTTTATAAAAGAAGAAAAAAATCTTAATTTATAATAAAAAATTCATTTATTGAAACTGTTTCTTTTTTTTATGGTTAAAAATAAAAAGTAACTAGCTGAATTATTACTTTTCCCCCCTTCTGTATTATTCTTCCTATGCTGATAATTTATTTATTTATTTTTATGTTTATTGTAAAAATAAATTAAGAAAATTTTTAAAGATAAATTTTAATTCCTTTTTGAAGTTACTTTTAATGCTTTAAAAATGTAAATTTAAATGTTTTTTCCCTCCTGTTTATTTATTGAAAAAATAACTTTTTATGTAGTAATGTTTATTGATTTCACCATACAAAATAATTGTTTTAGAGTTACATGATTGAAATTAAAATTTTCCATTTTATTTAATTGCTTTAAACATCCTTTAATCATTTTCTTTAAAATACATCATAAGTAATTTTCTTTTTAATATTGTATTTCTTTATATAAAAGTTATATTTAAATAAAGGCATTTTTGATCAATCAAAAGCAATATTTTATTGCATTTTCTTATTAATTATTTTGTAATCCCCCCCCCCCTTCTTCATATATAAAGGATTGCTGTATGGAACCCAAATAATGTCTCTGAAAATGTTAACTGTGTAAAGAAATTTGTATTATAGCTGTGTGAAAGCAACAAATTAGGTACAAAATTTGAGCCTCATTTTCATTAGGCACACAGAACATCAATCTTTTGTTTGTTCAATTTGTGGTCAAACATTCAGATAAAAACAACTCATGGTAATCATATATCTCTACATTATTCTTAAAACCAAATACCTTTGTACTTACAGTTTTCTTTCATTGTACTTTATGTAAACAATACATGATTTCATTGAATTTTTTAAAAGAAGCTTTTGGAAATTTCACCTCTTGTGTTTCAATAAGATGAACATATAAAACATTATTTTATTCATCTTGAAGTGTTATTATAAACTTTTATTTTAACTTATATGCTGTTCCTGTTTTTTATCATGAAAATTTGTAAAAATATATTCACTGGATTAATAAACTGAACAAATTCTTTGAAAAGATATCAACATCTGTAAAATATTGTAGTGAAATACTTATGTTCACATTGTTTTCACTTTACATTTAACTAAATTTTTTTCTTTATTGCCTATTTAAATTATAATTGAAGTATTCAATTTATTAGAAAAAAATAAGTTGGCTGAAAAAGCTTTATATTTTAAAAAAATTAAAAACAGCCTCCAAATAATTTAAAATATGTAAATAAGAATACTTTATATTTCATAACATGTGTATTACTGTTGTTATGAAAATCAGTTCATTTGAGCTATTTTTTTCGAAAAACTATTTATTTTTCTATCCAACACCCGTGCCTGATCATTTGACACCCAGCCTCCCAGTACCCGTCAGTTGGGTATTCATCGAGTCCAGTGCATTGGAGCAGGTTTTTTTAGAAAAATAAAAATCTTGTATTGCTAACGACTAAACTTTATAAATTCCTTAAGAAAAAAACTAGAAGAGTGTTAAAATATAATTTTTTTTCTGTCCTCAAGATTTGCATTCTTTTTCATATTTTTTTTTTAAACATTCTAAAAAATTTGAAATATTTTATAGTTTTTAAAATAAATATGATAATTCATACTTTGTGCCCTTATGTTTTTTAGGGAACCCATTTTATTTATTTAAACTATCTTCCTGAACTGGGGATTCTTCATTGAAATTGTTAAATTATACTAATCATCTCTCTTTAAAAATAAAAGTTTAATTTTTTCACATTGCTTTTTGGCTTAGTTTTTTCACTGAAATATGCATTTTAACATTTAAATATGTATTTTCTGAATTTTTTTTTTTAATTTCAAATTTATTTATAAATGATTAAATACTTAACAGAGTTAGATAATAAAATGATTAAATGAAGTTAAAATACTAAAATTGTATCTCTAAAGTATGTGTTTGAAATTTTCCTTTTTTTTTTTACCGTACAAAGTTTAGAGTACATTTTATAATTTTTCAATTCCTATTATTAGGTCACACTCTCTATATATTTATTTATTTGTTTGTTTATTTATTTATCTTGGTGGAATTTTCAATCGTTAATAAAATGCATTTAAAAGCACTCAGTTTGAGCTGAAATTTTATATACATGATTATTTTGGATGACAATACAATAATTTAATTATAATTAATAAAAATTAGTTGATTAAAACTAATTACTTAAAGAATTACAAATACAGCCACTTTGGCGACTTATTGACCCTTTTGGCAACTTGTGTCAAAACTTGAAAAGGTTTTTTCCTAATGTGCATTCATTTGAACTGAAATTTTATGTACATGATTGTTTTGGATGACAATACGATACTTTAATGATAATTAATAAAAATTAATTACCACTTAATGTTGTGATTCTGTCATATGTATATATATATTTATATTAATTATAACTATTTAATAACAAGTAGCTAAAATAAAATTTTTCTTTCTTGATCGAAGTAAGAATTGTCTTAAATTTTTTTATATATATTACCTGTTTCATATGATATTGTTGTGCATAGTAAAACTGATTCAAAGTAATATTTAACCATTTCAGATTCAGCGTTGATTTCTGCTTTTGCATCTGATCCACTCATTTATAGTAGCTCTAAAGTTCTTAGCAATATAAAAGTTAAAAAGTTTCAATGTCTTCTCTGTTCATATTCTTCCAACTTGAAGAGTAACCTTCAGCGTCATACGATGAGTCACTCTGGTATCAAGCCTTTTCCTTGTCACGTCTGCCATAAGAGGTTCATACAGAAAAGTGATCTCAAGATCCACATGTTTAGGCATTGTGAGAAGAAGCCATTTTCTTGTGAATTGTGCTATAAAATGTACCCATGTCGATCTGATTTAAATAAGCATTATCGATTGAGTCATCAGACTTCATTTTTAAACAAAATCACTGTTTAATTTCAATAATTTTTTTTCTTTCTTAAATTTGTATTACTTATTTTACACAGCATCAGTAAATGTGATAAGAGTTCTTTAAAGATGATAAAGAGTAATTACCATCTCTATTAACAGTAACTAATTTTTTTTACATTTTAAAGACATATTTATAATATTGATTTAGATGATGGTTATCAAACTAGTATTTATCACATTGTTCTACTATTCCCCCAAAATGTTATAAATGGGTGAAAAACTTTTGTTTTTTCTCCCATTTATTTATTAATTATGAAGATTTTTCTGCAAATTATACCATAAAGAAAAAGATTTTTTTCTTAATTTTAATTCATTTTTCTCTGATTTTAATGTAATTAAATTTTCATTGTTTTAATCATGTTTTTGTTGCTGGAAATTCATTTATTTATAAACATAAAAGTTATCTTTAAATATAAAGTTTGATACTGTGTTAATTACGATCTAAAATGGTGGTACATGTTTTCCTCTAATATTTTATTCTTCACATTTCTTCTCGAGTTTATTAGTTTTTGAGAGGTACAATAAAATATTTTAAACTGAGAAATAAAACTAAAGAATCACAGTAATAATTCTAGATAAAATACTCTTCTTTAATTTTACATTGTAGATTTTTCAAATTAAACATGTGTTATTCTTTGAATATGTAAAATGTTTTCTCTTTTAGATTTTATAACATTTTTAAATTTAACTATAAGTTTTTATTATGGTAAGTTGACAGATTAAACTATTTTTTTTTAGATTTTATTTTGAATATTACATTAATTAAAAGTATTTTTAAATATTTTTTCTTTCAATATAGAAACATTTTTTAAAAAGAAATAATAGATTTTAAAAAAAGAAAAGAAAACCACCTACAAGGTTTAGTGTTGCTATGTTATTTAAATTATTGTAATGCTTAAAGAACTAGGGATTATAAATAACATTGTCCATTATTTTTTTTATTTTTCCCTTTACTGTTAATTTTGTAATGGACATATTTTAAACATATAGTTTGGATTATCATTCTTATTTTTAAATGAAATATTTAATTGTTAGTTAATTAAATGTTACAAATAATCATGGGGATTTGTTGCATTTTGTACCTTTTAATCATTGCAAAAAAAATTCATTTTAATTGATTGATTAATTCATTTATAATTCATTCATTTTAATATTAGTCAAATATTGGTTATAATTTTTTTCTGAAAGTTTGTCAAATATTTAATTTCAGAGTTCCTAAAGATGAAATTAAAGAAAAAAAAAATTTCCCTAAATGTTTGTTGTAAAAAATAAATTAAAAAATAATTTTTTGTATATAAATGCTGTTATTTTAAATGTATATATTTACAAATATGTAAAATGCAAATTACTTTGATTTTTACTGCAGAAAAACATGATTTCTAATGTATCATTAATATCATACCATTTTCTAGTATTTCTTTAAGTAAACAGTAAAATTTAGGTATTGTATTAAACCAACATTTTTTGGTTCTATTTTACACTATCTTATTAAACATTTTTGAAAGCAAATACTTTTACATTATGTAAAATAAACAATGCCAATAATATGTCAGTTTTGATTTAAGATTTTTTTCACCTATAATGATTATCAGTGATTCCTACCTCATAACAATTTTTCAAATAAAAAAAAACATACTAGTTTGAATAAAAATTTGTATGATTATAACACATTTGTGTGTCATTTATTATATTGTGTTCTTAAGAAATGTGGGGCATATGCAATTTTTCGTTTTAATGTACAAAATTGAAATCTGTTTTGAAGACAAAATATAAAACATATTTTATGCAAAAAAAAACAAAAAACAGAAGAATCTTTTTGACAGAAATGAGTTATATAACATGAGTAATAATAGCTTACAACCTAAACTATAACAACATGTGATATTTACTGTGTTCTTGTAAAGCCAGAATATGAAATTAGTTCTGCCTGAAAAAGTTAAAAGTTCTGTTCTAAACATCAGGGGGGAAAACAAAAAGTTTTCTTCAACGCCTGATGAAAACATACAATGTTTTGAGAATTATTTTTTAATTTAATATTGTTATACATAAGATATTTCAGACGTGAAAATGTGTTTATATATACGATTATGCTACATACATAATGCCTGTCAAGGATAAATTTTATTATTTTGGGGTAAATGGTTATTTCATCTTTATGAAGTTTCAGTGTATTACATGTATTTCTATTTGTCTTGTTACATTTATTATGTTTAATTAAAAGTATTTAATTAACAAATGTACCACATATTAAATCGAAAAATGTTTAATTTTACCATGTATATTTAATTTAATGAATCTAATTAGATGGATTTCTCAAAGTTTGCTGAGTCATTTGCATGTACAGTACACTTAACTGTATAAACCATTTTTCTATCTGAATATACAAAGTGTGACAAATTCCCGGACTACGCATGCCCTAGCCATTAGGCTAGGTGTGAAGAAGTGAGAATGGACACCGGTGCTGGTGATACGTTATTCCATCCCTCTATCTAGTTCAGTTTCTTTTCTTTTTTTTTTTTTTTTGTATCCTTGTTTGAGAAAGACGTTGTTGTGTCGGAAGTGCTGCGATCATGATAAATAAAAATCGAGCTGCGCACTAATCTGAAATTCCTCGTGAAATTTAAAAAAAAAAAATCCAACTGAATATTTAAAATTGTTAAAGGAGTGTTTGGAGATAATTGCACGTCACACAGTCAAATTTTGGAATCGTACAAACGTTGTTCGGAAGATCGGGAAGTTGCTGAAGATGATGAACGTTCTTGTCGTTCTGTGATATCAAGAGCAGGTAATACTCATCGTTTGTGTTCGATATTAATGGCATCAACATGATTGAATGGATACATCGAAGCCAAATGGTAAAACAGCAGTACTACATTGAGGTCATGAGAAAGATTTAGGAAGAAAAGACAAGATCTGTCGAGCAAAAACACGTAGATTTTGCAGCAAGACAACGCCTCGGTGCACATTGCAAAACAGTTAGCGGACAAACGCATTACTGTGCTCGAGTATCCGTCGTACTCACCAGATCTTGCACCATACGAATTTTATCCGTTTCTGAACGTTAAAAATGCATTGATGGGAACACATTTTCAGTCTTTAGGAGACGTGAAGATAAAAAACGGCACACTCGCTGAGGATAGTGACACCCAGGGGCATAGCTACCGCCGTATCAATGATACGGGGCCCCAGGGGTGTAACGGAGTATATAAGGACCCCCTGCAAACTCTTTTTGGGCCCCAAGCCCAATTATGGCTCCTCAGCATCAGTCAAGCTTTGGGCCCGCCGCAATGCGGAGGTGCACGTTACGCCATTGCGGGGCCCCCAAGCTATAGAGGTCCCAACATGCGTAACTACAGTCCACTTACATGGCTCATATTTAAAAAGGGGCTCCGAAGGCATTTTGATATAGGGCCCCCTCAGAGCTAGTCATGCCAGTAGTGACACCTAATAAGCCGCAGCACTGCTTTGATCGCAGCTATGTATCGATAGGGAAGGGGAATATGTTGAAAGGGATGAAAAAATATTTGTACTTTGTGTTCAATAAATCTAATTTATAAGACGAGATCGGTCATTCAATTGTCACAGTAGTATTGTGAAAGTATACTGGATATGCTGTGTTTGTATAATTTTTATTTTAGAAATATGTGAAGAAACTACATCATTATGATTTAATTTTTTATTAAAATAACTGTCTTTCTTACTGGCACACTTTTCGAAGATCAGTCAAATGAAGTGAAGACATTAATAGTTTTAGAAATTACAAAATGTGTGTTTATATACATGTGTCTATCATGTTTACTTTATAAGAAGTTCATAAATGTGATTTGTAATCTTATTCATTATCTGGATGCTTTATTGTTATAGGTCAGAAAGAGAAGTTTAAGAGAGTATGTGTTACAAAATCAGCAGATGGGAAGTTTCGCTGTGATAAGTGTGCATTTGTTACAGCTATTCGAAATAGTATGCGCCGGCATATTCTGAGACATTCCACTGAAAGACCACATCAGTGTCATTTGTGTCCAAAGGGATTCATTGAGAAAACTGATTTGAACACTCACTTAATGAAGCATGCTGGTGAAAAACCTTTCAAGTGTAATCTCTGTGAAAAAGGATATTACAATCGAGCATCATTAAAAAAACATCTTGTTCTTCATATAGTAATATAACCACATTGTCTTGTGCATTCTAATATGTTATCACAATCGATCATCATTAAAAAGGCATTGTATCCTTCATGTACATATTTAACCACATTGTCTTGTATATTCTATT
>BMAV01017394.1:144360-157210 GCA_019973955.1 Trichonephila inaurata madagascariensis | reverse complement strand
GAAATAGAAAATAGATTTAAAAATATACCAAATATTATTTCTGATTTCAAATTAATCTATGTTATAAAAACCGTATAAAAACGTGAATTTGCAAAACGGTCCGAAAACTTTGTAAGTTTTATTACATAGATGTAGGTGTGAAAATCTAATCCGCGGGATGTTGATTTGCTACGGATTTGGATTTTGAATGAAAGGGATGTAAATAATGCATAACACATTGCAAAAAATTCTAAATAATGATTATAATGAGCTATTTCTAAATGAGTTGGTTGTGTTAAGACTTTTTTTTTTACATTGCCAGTTGTTATAGCAAGTGCTGTGCTCATTTACAGCAAATTAAAATTAATAAAGAATTTCTTCGGTCAAGCATGTGTGCAGAATGCTTAAATGAACTTGCTATATTAAACATCGAAGCAAAATTGCAAAAAAATTGTAATTTTTCTGAAGTACTTAATGTACGAGAAAAAACAATATCATACATTAAATTAATATCTCTATTAGTAATATATGTTCATATTAGTAAATTTTAATGTAAAAAAAAATTAGGACCCCGAATATTTTTCTGCACCCTGGGCCACATTGTGGAGAAGGCTTGCTCTGTCTATGCGAAACCATATTAGATATAATGTTATTAATAAAACTCTAGAAAAAATTAAGTGACAATATCAATCTGTTTGGCATATATTTATTTCGAAGAACAACGAGTATAAAAAGTGTTAAACAAAAGAAACGGTATTTAAAATGTTTATAAATCAAAACCACGATTTAAGAAGTATTCGGATTTGGATACTGACTTTAAGGATTTATATGACATTTCTTATTAATTGAATAAAAGTTTAATTCAAAACACCCCGAAAGTTGAGTGGTGTGGTTGTTGTTGCTCATGCCACCTGCCTGACATAGTCAGAACGAGGCCCACAAAATTCATCGTGGCAATGGGCTAGATGTACGCCTGTCGTTGGTTCTAAGCCTTGAGCACCATGCAGGTGACAGTACGATTTAGCTCGGAGAAATTTCCGAAGGAACAATAGATGGCGACACCACCTATCTTCACCTCCACAATTTAGGCATGGAACTGAATTGGAGGGAAATTGTCTCCAGTTCCCTGCACTCGTGATTCAGCCCACAAGACTTTCGGACCAACTAATTTAACGAGCACGTGCTCCGCGTGTACTCGGAGGGTATTTGACGGTACGGGCATCGAACCCAGACCTTTCGGTCCGGAGTCCGATGCTCATTAGCTAGTGCATGGATAAAGAAAAATGTTAAAATATCAGTTTTTGTAAAACTACACTTTTCCGAGATTAGTGGATATGCAAATAAACCTAGTCCCTTATTTTAACAGTGAAAAAAAAGTTCAAAAACTTTCTGCTTTCGCACGGAAATATACTTAAATTTACGTACATGAAAAGTTTCTGAATATTTAATTAGTGCAAATAAAATATACCTAATTGGAAGAGATGGATCTGCTTCAAAATCTTCTAATGTAATTAATCGAATAAATTTTCATTTAAATTTATAAAAACGTATTACCTTTCATTGAAATCCATTCTAATTAATAAACTTACATTCTGCTAAAATGACAAAATACTAGTTTCAAAACTAACAAGGGGAGGGCACGACTAAAGAATTTCATTTGGGAACGCGAGATTTTGTGTAACAGCAGTACTGCTATATGGTATTCAAACCCCAATGTAATTCCGCCGAATGGCCAGTCAATTTCGAGAAAATAGGGTTCGAAATTCATACTTAGCTTATATACAAGTTATTTTCATCTTGAAGCAACGTCGCCGTGCAATGATCGTCAGCGTATCGGGGTACTATGCAATGGAACACGGTTCGATTCGCGCGAGCGGCCGCGCGCGACTTCCTGTTTTTATTTCTTTCCCTCCAATTTATTTTATTATTTATTTTCGGAATTAAATAATTTTATTTTTTAAAAAAAGTTCATTGTGATTTTTAAATGATATTCTCTATAATTATAGTAACTATTTTACTTTTTTTAAAACACAAAACAACTAATAATACTTATAAATAAAAAGAGAAAATAAATTAAATTATAATAAACAAAGTTAAATATAAATAAAAAGTAAAAATAAATTAAATTATAATAAATAAAGTTAAATAAATATAAGTAAAAAGTTAACTTTGTCTTACATAATTTTTTTTTATTACATACCAGAACCTGAGTGATAATTATCATAAAAACATTCCAAACAACTAATTTTTTAATGTAAAAATAAATGTAAATGATCTATTCAAAACAATATCTATCCACAAACACTACGAACTCTCTTAAAAATCCAGAAATAAACTAACAAGGTTATATTGTAAGTCAAAATCCGTTATCCTACTGATTTCTCATTTTATTGGAGCACATTCTTTGTTTTTAAAAGAATTCGTTGTTCTTAAAAGAATAACACCTGCTCTTTAAAAACAGCTGCCTTTCTCTTGAACAAAATCGTTTTGTTAAAAATAGAAGTAAAATTTTATGGCCATTTAGGTATAAGAAATAATTTTAAAAATACAATTAATTAGATTTTAATGTGTGTGTGTGTCAGAAGTAATTGTAGTTATACCATATATGTTTTTGTGTTTTAAAAAAGTAAAAGAGTTATCATAATATAATTATATATAATTATCATTAAAATAATTAGAATATCATTTAAAAATCAATGAATCTTTTTTAAAAAATAAAATTATTTAATTCTGCAAATTAAATAATAAAATAAATTGGAGAGAAAAAAGTAAAAACACGAAGTCGCGGCCGCTCGTGCGAATCGAACCCTGGTCCATTGCATAGTACCCCGATACGCTGACGATCATTGCACGGCGACGTTGCCTCAAGATGAAAATAACTTGTATATAAGCTAAGTATGAATTTCGAACTCTATTTTCTCGGAATTGACTGGCCATTCGGCATAATTACATTGGGGTTTGAATACCATATAGCAGTACTACTGTTACACAAAATCTCGTCCCCAAATGAGTTTCCTTAGTCGTGCCCTCCCCTTGTAAATATAAAAAAATAACTTTATTTCGGAATCGTTCGATGAAAACAATCTCTCTTTGAAGAAGGGGAAACAAGCGTTATAATTAAAAGAAACACTTAAAATAATTCCTAAGTTAATATTCCTAATTTGAACGTATATACTACTAACGAAAAAGATTATTTTTGAATACACACAACTTTTCAGTAGATTTAATAATGTACTAATGAATTAAAAATCAAGAATATAAGAAAAGAAATAATAAATAAGAACCAGTATAAAAAGATAAGAATTACAAATAAAATTTCAATGAATACATAGTATACACAGATAAAAGTGCATAGATAATATAAATGTTTTTCTTTTCAACAAAAATTTTTAAAAAGTCAAAGCTAATTTTAAATTAAATTTTAATAATAAATAAAAAAAAATAATTATTAACTATTAATTTTTATGAATACTTTATACTTAAACGTTATAACTTAATCACTACTGATTTTTATTTTTTAAATGTAAAATTACGTATTCTTACTTTATATTTATTCGAATTCTTTAAGTTTACAACTTACAATTACAAGAGAAGTTCCACAGTTTATTTCACTTTTTGCCATCAAGTGATCTAAGTGTTTTTCTCTCGTTTTATTTTTAAAATTATTTCAACGTTTTATTTCCGTTTTCCTTTTTATATTTCGCTTTAAATTCTTTATTTCCATTTTGGCATCACTATAATTATTTCTTTTCTTCCGTATTGCCATCGAAGGTGTATAAATTTCTATTTGCCGTTTTGCCAATAAAGCTAAAAAAAATTTTATACGCTTCTCTATTCCTATTTTTTTTTTTTTTTTTTTTTTAAGTATTGAATTTGTTCTTCCTGTTTGTATTTTCAGAAATAAATTTGATGTTTTCCAGCATTTTTAAATAAAATAATTCTGTTTGTTATTAAACTGCATAGTTTGCAATTCAATTTTTAAAACTAGAATCATGAATTTAAATTTGATTTTTCCGTTCTTTTTTTTCTTTTGCACTTGCTTAAATTTGTTTTCTGAAAATGAAAAAATGGTTCAGTAAAATTTTATTGCTATTTTTGCGAATAATTTTTTATTAAAGAAAAGCTGTGTGGTAAGTTCGGAAAAAAGTTTGCTTTATTATAATAAATTAACAGATTGTGTGAAGAGATGATTTTTCGTATTTCAAATCATTTTTCAGTTAAATTTCTTTTTTGTTGTTGTTCATTTTTAATAATTGTTCTGCTATGAAAAACGGTGGTCCAGAATAAATTTTTACAACTAAAATCGCAACTTAAATATTCTTTTTATGCTCTCTACATTAATGTGTTTTTATATGTAGGAGAGAGAGAGAGAGAGAAATTGTGCTTTATAAACTTTTATTGTTTATTTTTGCTAATTTTTTTTTTACAAAATAAATCTTTTTACTGGGGAAAATTTCATTTTATTGCATTAAATTTATAAATTAATAATCTCAAGAGATGATTTTTTACATTCTTTATCAGTTCCTTTTTTATTTTTGATTATTGTACTTCTTTGATTTAACAAAACGGTTTTCAACAACGAAAAATAGTACAACTTCCGAAGTCTAAAAATGCATTTATAATCCATAGGAATAGATATAGTAGCACACTAAAAAAAGAGCATGTTTTCAGGTTTGGTTTCCCTCTGATTTCTTACTCTCTCTTCCCATTTGTTGAATTCAAAAATTAGTTTTTTTAAACAATCGTCACACATTTTAGAAATCTTTCTTAATACCTTGATGTGGTTCATACTGGAATATGAATTTTTTTTAAAAAAGCATTTTGTGATTGCTTATTCTTGTTTTAAGTCCTGAAATTGTAATCAAATGCTATCAATAATGTTTTTGTTGCCAGTGACTTTCAAATAGATCTAAAATCTAATGCTTTCATTTTTTAAAATTTGCTAAGTTCTATGAACAAATCGAAACCCGATGTTGATTACAGCGTTCAATTTTTTGTTTCACAAGGAGAAAAGTGATTTCTTAAACATTCTTTTTTGAACATTTTTACATTCTAAAATTTCCTTGTTGATATAATATTCAGCCTTTAACAGTAAGTAAATGCTTTTAAAATCGTATTTTGATTTTTTGACATTTATATAATTTTTTATGTGCTAATGAACTTTTTAGAGAATAATTTTTTAAGGAACATATGAAATTTAATTCGTCCATTTTGTATGTAAGTATAATCTCCATTTTAATTTCTACATCCACATATTCAAATTATGTGTATGGCGCGTTAATTGTAGTCCATAGGCTTGATTCATGAAGTCACATGATAAAAACAAACACGTGTTTTCCATTGAATTCAAAACAAACATTCAACTAATTGTACTTGTTCTATTTGTAAAACTCATATCAAATTTCATATTTGGGTAAAGATATTTAAATATTAGGGGAAAATTTTCTTCAAAAAGATTTTTTTTAAACTAAAAAAAAGTCGTATTTTATGCTTATACTTTTAAATAAAATGCATTTTGTATACATAGTTATGTACTTTTTAAGAGAAAGTTTCTGCAAAGAGCAAAACTTGGCAACACCGGAGCGCGTGAACTGATTAGTTAGAAACACAAGATAGTTTTTATCGTGCGACTATGACGTCACAGGAGTTTTTGAATTGATTGGCTAGAATCACGTGGCTTTCACTATCATGTGACAATGACGTCACATGAATCAACCTCATTAAAAAAAAAAAGAATAAAATCTTTTAAATTTTGATAGAAGTTCCTTTTTTGTTTATGATAGAGTTATATTTTTAGTATACAAATAATAATATACATAAAATAAAATTATTTATTCGGAACTAAACCGAAAAAACATTATTTTTGGCGGAACGAAAACCGGAACTGAACCGATATATATATATATATTTTTAGTTGAACCTGAACGATAAAAATTACCGTTCGAAGGCCTGATATTAACTGAAAAAATTCAATAGTTTAATTAAATTAATTAATTAATTAAATATCTGATTTTTGTATGTGTACAAATTAGTTTTTTTTTATCTTGTTAATCTTTTAAAATCACTCTATATCTAGGGCACTTCTTAGTTAAGCCATTGGCGATATCTCGTCAAATCGATGTGATTTCTATTTTTTATTAGTTGTAAAATAACTTATCTGAATTGGCTGTTGTCAGTTTTATTTTATATGCAAAAAATTACGATAACAACAAATAAGCAATTCAAATACGTAGTTTGTTTGTAACACGTATTCTATATTTTAAAAGTCAGACTTGGTAAAAAGTTTGACTTCGGAATAAATTTTCATTTCTACAATATTCCGTATAATAAACAATCGAAATTATTTATTTTATTCAAACTTTTTAGTGTTTATTTCTTCATAACTGATAAACAACTTCAATTGATTTTTAACCTAAAAACAACTTATTGTTCTTTTAGCAATTGAATTTGTTTTATAAACTATCGTCTGCAATAGGATGCATATTGATGTGTTTGTCAGAAGCTATGTGCTTCAAAAAGTTGGGGGAAAACATTTGGTACCATGCCCGCACATCGTTCGTGTTGGGGTGATAATCATAGGTGAATATAATTGTACCATAGTGTGAGAGCTATAGTGTAACTATATACGTTACTATATATATAACTATCCTAACTATATACGTAACAAGTGATTAAAATTCGTAAATCCGTAAAGACAAACTTGTAGTACTTGAACGCAAGAAAGTAAGTGTGATATCTTCGTAATATTGTAATTTAGCGTTCCAATATATTTTTTAAAAAAAATATTAATTTTAATATTACATTTTGAATCTATGAATCGATAAACTAAGATTTCTTAAGTCGAAGAGAAATTATTTGCAATTAAATTCTTGAATATTCGCAGAATATAGCATATATAGTTAAGATTATTTATATTATGTTTGGTATGTATTCTACGAGTATAATCGGACCTTTTTATTATTTTTTTGCAAATTGTAAATAAAAATTATTTCATTTTTCCTTGGACCAACGCTTTTTTTATACAAAAAGGAAAAAATAAAGATGAACCCTTTTTTTCAGTATAGTTAATCATACTGATTTATTGATATTAATATACCCTGTTACTTATTTTTTTTGAGAGGGGGTGCCTGCTCAGGTGTCGTTCATGTCACTTGACCATGGTTCAAAATTACGTGGTCCGTCGCCAAAAGCCCTTGTGTAGCTGAACAGTACGACGTTAATATTCAATCAATCAACCTGTTACTTGTTTTAGTAAATTAGCCACCGCACTGAACCCATACTTAGCCAAAAATGGAAGGGAATGCAATAAAAAAAAATTCTGTATTCTTGCCCACAATCCTGAATAGTCAGTTGTATTGAATTTTGAAGCCAGGACTTTTGGTACCCATTTCTGAATTTTATTTTTCATTCTTCGTTAATTTTGAGTTCTACGAGTTCCTCTTCTAAATTCATTGATTTTGCTGTATCTGTATTAGCGAAAGGTTCTCAAACACGACTCGGTATATTCATGTTAAAAATATCCTGGAATCTCTTCGTGAAACGAGCAGGAAAAGCGTCCAAGCGTTGGCAGTAAGTAGGTAAATTTTTCGTTGTGTGTAAAGACTGTTATTAATGTGGAATATATAATTCCTGTATTCAGCTCTTTTCCTAGATTTGAATAGGAATTTTCTCACAAAAACAGCTATGATATCTTTCAATTCATCATCATGTAAGTGTGTAAATTGATTTCATTAATATTTTAAACAGCTCACAATACACACAGTCAAACACGCGATGTCATTCTTCAATTCCTACTATTAACTCACACTCTATATATTTATTTGTTTATTTATTTATCTTGGTGGAATTTTCAATCGTTAATAAAATACATTTTAATACGCTCAATTGAGCTGAAATTTAATATACACGATTATTTTGGATGACAATACAATAATTTAATTATAATTAATAAAAATTAATTGATTAAAACTAATTATTTAAAGAATTACAAATACACAGCTACGTTGGTGACTTAGCGACCATTTTGGCAACTTGTGTCAAAATTTGAAAAAGTTTTTTTCTTATGTTTTAAAGCATTCAGTTGAACTGAAATTTTATATACACGATTGTTTTGGATGACAATACGATACTTAAATGATAATTAATAAAAATTAATTACCCCTTAATGTTGTGATTCTGTCCTATGCATATACATATTTAAATTAATTGTAATTATTTAATAAAAAGTAGGTAAAATAAAATTTTTCTTTGTTGATCTAAGTAGGAATTGACTTAATTTTTTTTTTTTATATTACTTGTTTTTAGATGCAAATCAGGTTTTAGCGAAGTTTTTTATCTCTGATATTAAGAAGTCCGGTACTGGGTAAAATAGACTGAAGAAATATTTCAGGCAAATATCTTTTGAGACCTTATATTATATTTCATTATAATCATCATTTTAACTGTAAAGTTGGCCAAGTAATCTGCCATGCAAAGAATTGTTTCTAATCTCTTAAAAACCTAATAGCATAACTGTAGAAAACCATAGCTGCTGACAAAATGTCACGAACAGAAATTTCTTTCTCTTGACAATTATTTCTCTTATTCACAGTATTAAATACCATTTCTTCCTTTGTATCATTTTCTAAATCTTTGGGAAATAATAACTCTTGAATTTCTTTTTTCTTTCTTCTTTTACGAGTCAAATATATGACAGAGAGAGAGAGAGTAATGATTTCTTACCCTGTTCTTTGTGGTACTCTTGATTCATCGAGTTAAAAGGAAAATTTGTTTTTAATGTTTTCAAATATTTTTAACTTAATTTTTTTGTCTATTCTCCTACAATTTATATCTTTTTATTTTAATTTTGGATAACTTGCAAAAACTGTGGTTTGAGTGCCTGCATTTATGCGTTAATTTAGTCATTTTTTAATCTAATCTAATCTATTCTGATCTCGGAAAAAGTTGAAATTTTGGGATATTTTAGGTGTCGAAATTAGTACGCTCCGATGATCAAAGGCCATATCACACGTATACGTTTCGAGCAATTTTTCGTCCAATTCGTGCAATTTTTACTCAGTTGCCACAGCAACGGCTTTCGAACAACTTTTTGCTAGTGAGCTCAAAAAATTGTTCTTAATTAAAGTTGTTTGAAATTCCAGCCAATGGGGTTCTTCGACGCCCTACGTCATAAAAAAGATGGCGGCTTCGATTTCCTCAAACGCATCAGATATGGCATATAATATTTTAATGTTGTATAAAATTTTAACGGCGTATAATATTTTAAATAGAATAGAGCTCCATTTCTGTTCACGTCCATCAACAAAATTACGAGCTAAATAAAAGAAATAATTTTGGATATTCGTTTGCGAAGCAGAAAAATCGGCGAGTAATGTTTCAATGTGGAGAAAGAGAGGGGCTGACGTCAGAGTATATTGTTTTGCTTACGGCAACCCTTCACCCTCAGATAGGACGAAAAATTGGTCGAAAAAATTGCACCAAAAATGTACGTGTGATATGGCCTTTAGAGGTAGCGTGCCCGCTTCCTAATATCAAGGTTACGGGTTCAACCCGGCTGGAGTCGATAGTTTTTTTGGATGTGAAAATCATAGGCAAGCATGTCATATGGTTACGTGTCATGTAAGAGATCCCCTGATTATCAATTGGGCTCTGGTACTCCTAGCAAAATTAAATCATGGCGATCTTTAGCATCCGACGAGAGCTTAAATTAAAAAAATGAATTCAAGCGTCCAAGTTTGTGGTAGCGAGGGCTGCCACTAGATGGTGCCCCCATGAAATGACCCCCATTTGGAGACTTGTGATATCTGCAAAGGCTAAGTTGCTTAAATCGTGTCAAAATCAACCTTTAAAAAAAATAATAAGTGATTTTTTTATATTTTTTACACTGCTGACCACCGTAAATGCAACACCCTGAAGGAAGCATGCAAATAACATGAAGTTTACTACATGCATTAGCGGAGGTGAGATATGCAAATGATTAGAATTTCAGTGATTTCAGCACAGACACACATCACGCGCGCCTGTGGCGCCACTTCAAAGCGCTGTTTAAGGCTTGGAGATCTCAACGATTTCGAGTTCGGCAATTATGTTTTCTCGAGGTTTTTTCAAAAAACAATCAGTTATGTCTCATAGAAAACAGCGATCAGCTTTTGATCAAGTATCCTAGTTCGACAGAGGAAGGATAGTGGCCTACCGAGATTGTGAATCCTCTTTCAGGGAATTCGGTAGTCGTGTTGGATGAAACCAAACAATTGTAATGCTGACATGTGACCTTTGGATGCAGGACGGTACGACGGGCCGACGTGGTCGATCGCACCCACCTCAGTGCACCACTTCACGTGAGGACAGGCAAATTGTGCGCATGGCAGTGACGGATCGCTCAGTCACCTCACGAACCATAGCATAGCACATTGAATCTGTAACGCATCATTCAGTGTCTGCGCGTACCATTCGACGCCGTTTACAGCAGAGTGGTCTGTCCGCAAGACGTCCATTGCTTGGTCTACCCTTGACGCAGAACCACAGACGTCTCCACTGCCAATGGTGCGATGAAAGAAGGATGTGGGGTGCAGAATGGAATGAATTTGTCTCTACTGACGAGTCACGCATCTGTCTGCAACACCACGATGGTCGGATTCGAGTCTGAAGACACCGTGGAGAGAGGATACTGAACAGCTGCGTTATGCACCACCACACTGGTCCTGCACCGGGTATTATGGTATGGGGCAGTATTGGATATCACTCTCGCACTCCTCTAGTACGCATTGTCGGTACTTTAAACAGCCAGCGCTACATCTCCGAGGTGTTGGAGCCAGTTGTCCTTCCTTACCTTCAGGGCTTGGCTACAGCCATATTTCAACAGGATAATGCGCGACCACACATGGCACGCATTGTCCAAAGGTTCTTCGTCAATCACCAGATTGAATTGCTTCCCTGGACGGCTCACTCTCAGGATCTTTCACCGATAGAAAACATGTGGTCCATGGTTGCTCAACGATTGATCCAGATTACACCCCCAGCTGCCACACCAGATCAACTTTGGCAACGTGTGGAAGCTGCTTGGTCTGCTGTATCCCAAGATCCAAAGTCTCTTTGAATCAAGGCCGAGGCGTGTGACCGCGATGATCTCCAACAACGGCGGCTATTCTGGCTACTGATTCTGGCAGGAACCACACTTCACAGAAGTCTATAAATTTAATCATTTGATACTTGGTCAACATGTTATTTACAAAATAAATTTTGTTGTGCTATCTCTTGTCTTTCTTGGTGTTGCATTTACGGTGGCCAGCAGGGCATTATGAAAAATGTTACATTTTGTCTGTTTTGAATTAGCTAAGAAACTTAGGTTTTTATTAAAAATATAGTACAATCGAACTTTTCTATATAATGAAGTCGGTAAATCCCGGAAAAACGTTCGTTATAAGGAAAATTCGTTATATAAAGGTTCATCTTTTAATATATTTTATAAACAACATAAAACAAATTTTAAATTCATAAACACTACATTTTAAAAAAAAAAGTAATTACTCACACCTTTTTTAAAATTAATATATGTTTATTTTGTATATCTTACCCATCAAAAAAGCAAGAAAGAAAGAAAAACTGCAAGGAAAAGAAGAAAGAAGAATGTCGAAGAATTCACTGTATTTTCAATATTAAGAAAATAACTTTGTACTAAAATTAATGAGTTTTAAGGACATTTTATAATTTAAAGCATAGAAGTAATAATAAACATACATTATTTTATAATTAGAACACGAGGACACGAGTCAACTCCACTGAGGGTCACAGAGGATATCGAAGATGTTTCTAGTGAATTTGGCAATGGGGGTTAAGGGTTGCACTTCTTGGATGAAACGTCCAGAACTGTATTGCTCTCAGTGAGTTAGGATCTAATAAAATCAGTTCAAGATGTATGGCCATCATAAAATGTGTTAAAGAGAGAATAACTTGAAATTTTTTTAGAAATACTTTAAAAAAAGGAAGAACAAAAATTGAATCACAAAAGAAAAAAGTCGTTATATAGAAAATGCACTTCGCTATAGAGAGGTTATTTTGCGAAGAAAATCAGGAAATGTCCAAGGTTCCATGAAAAAGTTCGCTATATATAAAAATTCGCAATATAGAGGTTCTTCTGTATAGTAAAATATCAAAATTTCTCCCGGAATAGGAAATATGGTAGAAGAGAAGATATGCCAAGTGTCAGGACGTAAAAAAAGGAACAAGAAACTCTTTTTTTATTTATATTAACCACAAGCCTATTCATGGTTTTAGGGTTGCACTTTAATCTCTTAGTCGCTAAATTTGGAAATGGCATGTGGAATTAGTTGCCAAATCTGAAAATGGTCTATGCGTCACTAGATCTGGAAATGGTACATGAAATTAGTCGCCAAATCTATAAATCGTATTCGCAATTATCCTGATCAGAACAAAGGAACAAAATTATGAAATTATTGTACTGTCATCGGTCCTTGACAAGTGTGTAAAATTTTGAATTGATCTGACTTTTTAAAGTGGGTAAAAATCGAGTTCCAAAGATTCCGTTACATACAAGTGAAACTTATAAAAGCGAGTTAAAAAGAAATTTTATGCGAAACACAAATTATTCCGGTATAGTAGAGTTTCAAGCATGTAGAACATTACTTCAAAAGCAAATTCAAAAAAAAAAAAGAAAGAAAAAGAAAAAAAAAAAGGAGAAAATGTTTTAAAAAAATATTAAGAATACAGACTCTCCCTCTCTCTCTCTCACACACACATATCAATAAACTGGGTATAACGTGTTATTGCTTTATATTTATATAATAATTTTCAAATAAATATGTATATTCTAACTTTTTATACAGTTTTACTATGTATCTCTTAATATTTCGAG
>BMAV01017394.1:132039-144260 GCA_019973955.1 Trichonephila inaurata madagascariensis | reverse complement strand
CCCCCCCCCCCCCCCCCCCCCCCCCCCCCCCCCCCCCCGTCCCCCCCCCCCCCCCCCCCCCCCCCCCCCCCCCCCCCCCCCCCCCCCCCCCCCCCCCCCCCCCCTCACCCAATTTTTCATCACTTTACTTGGTACTTTTCCGTTTTGGCGGCCGTTTATGATGGTTAATTTTTTCTTCTTTTTTTTTCTGTAAAATTAGACACCAAAAGCAAAAAGTAATAATCAAACGTGATTCACATATAGAAAAAGTAGGATTGCCTACGCATTCTCCGAAGTTCTTTCTGCATATTCGCCATAAGCAAACAAATTGGGGAATTGTGCGGCAGGAATAGTTTATAATATAAATGCCAGTAATTATTTGCAATAATTATTACTGGCATTTGACGATTTTTTTTTTGTAGCATTTTTGCGCCCTCCATCCGAAACGGAAAAATGCTCTTTTCTTTGTACTTTTCATTCAAATACTTGTTTAAATTAATAAAAAATTTTTTCTTAGTATCACCAATGGCCAAGGAAAAACGCTACATTGATATTTTGGAACTCTCGATGATTCCTGGTATTGCAGCTATCATACAGTCAAAAAGTTGCAACAAATTCAGCTTCCGCGTGGGTATTCTACTGTGTGCTGTTACTGGATTTGTATGGCAAACAAAAGTATTGGTGGAAGAATACTTAAGGTATCCAACTGTCCTCCACGTTGAAGAGCGTCACATAAAGGTCACGCGTCTTCCCGGGGTAACTTTCTGCTATGCAAACGGGTATGGCTAAAGAATTATTTTATTTCTTATATATGTACTGCGAACTCAAATGATTCCCAAATTTAATATTCCGTAACAAAATAAGTATTTAAAATGCAAGCGAATTTCATATTAATCTTATTTGATTCATTGTTTTGATTCCTAAAAATAGTAAGTTTTAATCAATATTAAAACAAGTATTGTATATAAAAAAAGATTTGTAAGTCAATTCCTACTTACGTCAACAAAGAAATTTTTTTTATTTTAGTTACTTATTATCAAATAATTACAATTAATATAAATATGTATACACATATGACGAACCTCAATATTAAGTGGTAATTAATTTTCATTAGTTATCTTTAAAATATCGTATTATACAACAATAGTGTTTAGAAAATTTCAGTTCAACTAAATGGCTTAAAACTTGATGAAAAAAAAAAAAAAATCTTTTAACCAAATCTTTCTCTCTTTGACCCAAGTCGCTAGAAATGAAGCCAACGTGACTGCATCTGTAACTCTTTAAATAATTAGTTTCATTCAATTAATTTTAATTAATTATAATTAAATTATTGTATTGTCACCCAAAACAATCGTGTATAGAAAATTTCTGCTCAAGTAAACGCATTGAAATGTGAGAAAAAAAAAATTTTTAAATTTCGACACAAGTCGCCAAAATGGTCGCTAAATCACCAAAATTATGCCAATATGGCTAAGTAATTGACCAATATGTTTCAGTAATTTGTTTTAATCAAATTTTATTAATTGCAATTAAATTACCGAATTGCCATCCCAAATAATCGTGTGTATAAAATTTCAGCTTTAATTGAGCGCTTTAAGTTGTATTTTATTAACGATTTAAAATTTGAACAAGATATATGTAGGGAGATTATGAACTATTAATTGGAATTAAAAAAACAACAAAAAAAGCTAGGAGATTGAAGAGTGTTTCACAGATTTGAATTTTTTTCAACTTTCTTTCTCAACCAGATGCAAATATTAAGAAATTAATTGAAGCTATTGAAACTTTAAATGTGCCTTAACTTCAACATCTTTTCGTAAATTTGAACATTTAATAATTGTTTTATCAAGTATAATTCGGTCACTTGTACATCAATAATCGTTGTATAGCTTTTTGAGACTTTTATTTAACGAAATCTAATTAAATTATCAGAATACACATATATATATAAAAACTATTAAAGTTTTGTGTTTCATTGGAAATTATTATTTGTGTGTACCTACTTTAAATCACGTCATTTGCTTATATATTGAGCCCATTCATTTTTCTTAAATAAAATTCTTGACGAATATTTGACATATTTGAGCATTTTCATTCATAAAGGCAGGGGAAAATGTAGCATTTTAACAGAAGAAATATTCAAATAAATGTACGTCATTGAAGAAGACATCAAAATATAAAAAGTATTCACATACCCATGTATAATTAGATTTATTAACAGGAATTAATTGATAAAAATAGATTGGGTTTAAAGACCCAATATTTCCCAAAAGGATTAGTTGATAGAACGTGGATAGACCCACCACAATTTGACCATGATTCAAAATTAAGAGGTCCTTCGCCAAAAACCCTCGGGTGGCTTAATAGAGTGACGTTAATACTCACTCATTCACTCGAGCCCTATCGCGATTGACCCAACGCTTAGAGATACACGTTAAATCTGTCCAGGCTTAAATTCCTTCATTTGGGTGTGGTGTGGAAGCTAGGAGATGACCACGTTAATTGATCGTGACTCAGAACTGTGCGAGGCTGGTTGTCAATAGCCCTCGTCTTCCTTCAGAGTGCGACGTAAATTAAAATCAAATAAAGCAGTGAATCTATATTTTATTGAATACCATTTTTTTGAAAAATATATACATTATATTGGGATTCTCTTTGTATTAAACTTATATTTCTATTATTTGAATGTACACTGATGAAATAAATTAAGAGAACTTGCATATTTCATTGAACTGCATGAAAAGAACTGAATTGAATGAAAAACCACCGCTTCTAGATAAAAATGCAAATCTTGTACGGCAATTACGTAAGCGTACACTTGTGTGTAGGTGGATCCAGCAGAAAAACAGGCTTTATAAGCACGTGCAAGTTAAGACGTACAATAAGGCCCCGATTAACGCGGGGTATACGTTCCATCAAAGTAGAGCGTAATATGAAACAGCGTTAAACGAGATAATCTCATCATGTAAATAATGGGGTTAGGGGAAGATGGGTAGAAAATTGGACAGGTATTTTATCATTAAATGTATTAATTATGTTTTTTATAACAATAAAACAAAAATTTATTTCTTGAAAATATAGAAACATAATAAACGAATATACATACATATAAAAACAAATAAAAGTCTAAGTCAGTATGTTTACATTTCAGATCATTCAGTCTCTTTTGATTTCCAATTTTCTGCCTTTTTATCAAGAAGGTAGATTGACATATTGCGTTCAATTTCGTCATCGATCCATATAAAAAGTCGTTTTACTACCATTTCCTTCATTGTATTATTTCTGGAAAGGGTAATTCTAGTTGCAGAGCTTGTTGTAATTGCAGTTGCCGATGACATTTTTTCTTTATTCTTAAGAATGGTCCTTATTGTTGAAGTTGTCAGATTCAATGCAGCACCAATTTGAGATTGACGTTCACCAGTATCTAATCTTCTAATCACTTGCATTTTAGTTTCTAGTTGAAATACTTCTTCTTGTTGCTTTATTTTCGTGTTTTTTACTATCATCCGTGATAAAAACTAAAAATCATAATATTTATCACTATAGCAATAGTTATATTACATAAATTTATACTTACAATAACGTCAACAAAAGTTTGAAACGATAAAAAATACGTTCGTATACCACGGCAGGAAAGAGGAAACACAGATAAACTGCTTCCGATGTCGGAAAGCCTAACGCTGCGTGCAATTTCAGGAGATCCCCCAATTCAAATATAAGAGCGTTAAACCGAAACAGCTTTAAGTGGGGTCTTACTGTGTATTTCGTTCGCCAGCACACCTTGGCGAATTTCTTGGTGTTATTTTGGAGCAATCGGTTCAATTCAAATTGTAACAGTAAAAATGAGTAACTACCAACGTTTAGATGATGGAATGAGGCGGTGAATGAATTCTCTGGGGAGGCTAGAAGCAGGCCAATGTCAAGTACAGAGTTTTAGAGTTGAATTTTAAGCCCATCGTGTGTAACATGGAAACAGTTCCAGGATACTGGATCCATCGAGAGAAAGCCAGGACAAGGTCGTCTAAGAGTCACAACGGCGAGAGATGATCGTCATTTGTTGATTACAGCGAGGCGTAACAGAGGGGCTACAGTTTCTCAGTTCTCTCGTTATTTGCATGCAGCCACAGGAACCCTTGTATCAAGAGTGACTGTTTCAAAAAGACTTTATGAGAGAGGGTTGTTTGCCATAAGACCTGCTGTTTGCGTCCCACTCCCATTTACGAACAAAAGAGTCCGCTTAGCATGGTGCAGACAGAATAGAGATTGGAGTATGGATTAATGGGCAACCGTTCTGTTCACCGATGAGTTTCATTTGAGCCTAAACACCGATTCTCACCATACGTTCATATGCAGAGAACCAGAGACCCACTACCTACCCTCCAATGTCCGCGAAATCAACAATTATTGCGGAGGAGGTTTAATGGATTGGGCAAGCATCATGTTGTACGGCCGTACCTCTCCATGTCTTTGAAACAGGCTCTGTGACTTGTGTGAGGTATAGGGATGACGTCTTGGAACCCTATATTCGCCTTTTCAGGGATACATGTGGCCCCGAGTTCATTTTAATGGACGATAACACGAGTCCCCATAGAGCTCGTCTTGTCGACAAATTTCTAGAGAGTAAGGATATTCACCGTATTGATTGACCAGCCAAGTCTCCAGATCTCAACCCTATAGAATATGTCTGGACGCTCTGGGGAGGGCAAGTGCAATTCGCAACCCTCCTCCAAGAACCACCCAGGAAATGACAACAGCGTTGCTGAACGAGTGGGACCAATTCCTACAAGAACTGATAAACTGCTTTATTTCAAGTATGACATCACGCTGCTAGGCCTGTATAACTGTAAGAGGGGGTCATACCCCTTATTAACCCATTTCTTTTGTTTATTCTGCAAACGCTGTTTTATCAATTCCAAGGAGAGTCACGCATGATCATGCATGTGTATTGCATTTGTTAAATGATTATTTGTTTTGTATTGTATCAATGTATGTACATATCAAATTTCATTTAAATCGGCTCAGTAGTTCTAGAGATAATGGATCAAGTCTGCAAATTCTTTTGATTTCTTACACCAGTGTAATATCAAGAGTCAAAAATTGTTTCTTACTTTTTGTTTCCATTCAAGGAACACTTTTGAATTTGTAGTTGGGGATACGTTCCTGACTTCAATGTCTATCATGTACTTCATAGTTATGAGCTACCAAGCTACTTACTGACATGTACATAATAGGATTCAAAAGTTCCCGGACAGAATCTATAACGTGCAAAATTTTTGCAGTAGAGTGACCATGATAACGTTTCTGTGTTACTGCATCTTTCCCCTTTACTAAAAGTGGTTTATACCAAATCACGGGTTCATGGCGGTTAATATTTAATAGGCGGATGAGTTTAGTAACCGGTGATTGAAAAAAAAATGGCATTTGTTAAGCAAAGAATGAATACCAAATTTTGCGTTTGCTTGGATAAGAGTGTTACGGAGACGTACGAAACGTTAAAGCATGTGTTCGGCAGTGATACATTATCAGAAACGCAACCTTTTGAGTGGCATAGACGTTAGATAGAAGGTAGGGAAAGAGTCGAAGACGAAGGACGCCTTGGACGTCTGCAACACTGAAAACATGGAAAAGTTTTCTGCGGATGTACGTAAGAACAGGCATTAAACAATGACAGGTTGAAAACGAAAACAACTATTTTGCTACATCCTCCTTACTTCCCATGATGTCACCACCTGCACTTTCAGCCTATTTCTTAAACCAGTATGTCGCTTGTAGGGTCGTTGCTTTCAATCTGCAGATGAAGTTAAAAGTACATTGCAGGCTGAATTAAAGTACATGGCTAAAAATGGATTCTAGAAACGCTTTGACGATCGTTACAAGTGATAGCAAAAGTAGCTTAAGGTATCCGACTACTTTCGGAACCGTGATTTTGCAAAAGCGTATAAATGGATAATATTTATGATATATAGTGTCACTTAGATTAGAAAATGTATATAAAATTGTTTTAAGAATAGTATTACAATAAAAAATTATTTAAGTACCCTATTTTGACAAAAAATGAACATAGAATGACCCCTTTTCAAAATATTCTCCTTTTGCGAAAAATGCTTCTATTATAATAATATTTTGCCTGTATATAGCTCAGAACTCTGTACAGAGGCTCAACTAGAATTTTTGAAATATATAACTTAGAAGTGGGTTTATCCATGTTTTACAACAACAGAGGGGAGAAATTTTAAGAAAAAAACGCCTATAATTATTTCAATGGGTTGTAACTCTGAAAATAATGTGAATTTTTCAAAAAATCATAGTTTAGCCTCTGTACAGAGGTCTGATCTATATACAGGCAAAATAATATTATAATAGAAGCATTTTTCACAAAACGAGAACATTTAAAAAAAAGGTTATTCTGTTAGTTTTTTGCCGAAATATTGTATTTAAATAAATTTTTTTATCACAGTGTCCTTAAAAAAATTTTATACATGTATTCAATCTAAGTGACACTAAATATCAAGAAAATTATCCATTTATACGCCTTTTTAAAATAACTGTTCCGAACGTAGTCGGATACCTTAAGAGCCTTATTTCGAAGGAGAATATGTTTCAACAATTTAATTAGTAATATTTTTTGAGTTATAAACTCAGTCCGGAAACTTTTGTGAATCCTACCTCATATTTTTCTTTCTAGTTTACAGGGTGTGACTTACTGTCCTGAAACTGGTTGCAAGCGGCTTACAGTTAAAGAATTTAAGGAGTTATATCCTGGTGAAAAGGTTCCGACTCTTCATGATGATTTCTTGGTCAGTACTTTTCATTCACTCCTTTAAATAGAACGTCCCAAATAAATTTCATTCCAACAAAATTTTTAGATGTTAAATTTTATAAAATTCTCGTTCTCTCACTTCGCGGACTCTTGTAACATCATGCTTTGAATTTTTATTGAGGTTTTCTTATTGTTATTTATTGGTTTTATTTTTAAATATTTAAGCGAGGATACAATTTTTGTATAGAACATAGTTAGAACTTAAGTGTTTGGACCTCTCACACAGTATTTTTACAATCAACCATTTTTTTTTTACATGTTAGTTCATATATATTTTTCTATTAAATTTTTCTTCTCTGTTATTATTGATATGTATTGTGTGTAAAATAATTATATTCTATCATGTCACATATCAACAGCATAAACTAAATTTTATCTTTTGCACTATGGTAACATATTGTGCAGAAAGAATTTGTGGAATTCAAGAAGTCGTTGGCTGTGTCGCTCGCTAGTAATGTTCGCCGGCCTTTATTAACGCTTTCTTCGCAAAGTAAAGTTGTGTTTTATGTATGTACTGAGACATGAACTACTGATATTTATAAAAAAAATCATTTAAAATGTTTTTTTAGCAAATAATGCTTTTAAAAATACATAAAATACGTACAACTTTAATTTTTTAATTTTTTTTTATATTTTTCTTGAAGTAATAGTTAGATTTTATGCTGTTTATTTTTATGCTAAGAATTTTCTTTAAATGATGCAAAACTAATACATAATAAAACTGTAAATCTACATTATTATCTTCTATTCTCTAGCTCTGTCTGCATTATCGCGGGAATCGAATTGTTTCAAAAATGTCTTACTGTGTGACACGCTGAATTATATTGGTATGTTGTAGGGAAACGATGAAAAATTAGGAATTGGATCAAATCCCTAAGGGATATGGGCAATTGACGGGAGATGTTAAAATAACGTCTTTTCAGAGTCATTTCCCAGATGATAGTAAGGGATTTTATCAAATCTCTTATCTTTTTCAGTGAAATGATGAAATAATATTGTCAAAAGTTTAAAAGTGTTTATTTAACAAATAGGGTGCATTATTAAACGTAGAAGTAATACAGCAATAGTCAATGAAATGTAAATTATTCATTCGAAACTAATTAATAAATAATTAGAAAATAAGGTTATTATTTTTTTATGTGTAACATCTTTCCTCTCGGTTGCTGGATATTTGTGGGAAGGATTTCGCGAAAAGGGACGGAAATATGTAACAGGAAAGTTGGGAAGCGCGGGTGGTTGCGTCGATCGACTTGGCCTTCCCCCTTCATAGTTTCTTTACTACTGATGACCTTCTTTGGGAAGGGAAGGGCTTACACACTAAAATACCAATCCCCATGTTATTCCCATGGTGCCAATTTTTGAAAGATATGGGGTTGATATTTGGGGGATCGTTAGTACTGCCTGTTTGGTTAAGAGCTACAAGGACTCGATCTCTCCCCCCTGGACAGCATTTTGCCATTTCATATCTTGACTAGTTCATTTCATCATTTCGCTAAAACAATTAAGAGATTTGATAGAATCCCTTACTTTCATCAGGAAAATGACCTTGAAGAGACACTATTTTAACATCTCGCGTCATTTGATCATATCCTTAAAGATTGGATCAAATTCTAATTTCCTCATTTCCCTGCGACAGGTAGATTGGTTGGGCTCGCCACAGATAAAAAGCTGCCGACTCCTGATTTAAATCTTGTTTCACCAGTACTGACATTTGAATCGACTAATTAACAACAGCCACATTACAAGGCTGCATATGTTGTTACCACACGACTCCAACACACACATAAACGACAAAATTTGCATAGCCTTGTCTATTCATAATTTAGTGTTATTTAAATGTATTTATTACTGGAAAATAATTCTGTACATGATAAGAATATTTGACGGTGTATTACATTTCTTCTGATGTCTTCATTTTTTAGCTTCCTGTAAACCTTAGTGAAATTTACTTGTTACCGCCCAAAAAATTATTGAAGTTAGTGAATGCAGGAATGAGTTATGGACCAACGATTCGTCCATACTATAGTTATTTTAATTCAATGAAACTGCCTTACGCAATGTAAGTTTATAAATTATTTTTATCATTTTATTTATACATAGATAAATAAAACATTAATAATGTATAAAATTTTATACATTTATCTTTTTTACCCAATACTTAGATTGAAGACTGCTCCATTTGTGAGAAGTCACTCAAATTTCCCTCCGAAGTGCTACTATTTCAACGTTATTGAAATAAATGAAACCTTGAAAGGGATTATTCGAAACGCGGAAACCTTAGCAGGAATAGGTATAGTTATTTGATGAGATATACTTTAATAATTGCACATAATTATCGATATTTTTTAAAATATTTTATCTACACTGCTGGCCATTAAAATTGCTACACCAGGAAAAAATGCAGAAAACAAAATGATATTTGTTGCACAGATTGTGACGAGCTCAAACGTCTTTTCTTTAACATAACCTCTGGGTTCTTTGGTGACCAAGATTAATGGCAAATCTTTTCCGACCAAAACCCAAGAAGCGAAATATGAATAAGAAATGCAAATAAGATAGCTTTTAAAAGAACAGAAGTTTCAGTAAGGAGGATGGCAATTTGGGGAAAGTTACAAGCTATGGGGAGATACAAGCCTGAATTGACAGCCACTCGTGAAGTTACCTGGAAAGTAAATCAGTAATACAAGGTGCATACCATTGCACGTGCGCCCAGACGTCTGCATATAGAAATCGAATCTTAGTTGGATTAAGGTAGGACTGATTATTAGATATTAGGACTTGTAATATTATTAGAAGTGAGAGTAGGTGGATAATATAATTATTTAGAGAAAGTGGTCTAAGTTACGCGATTCGGTTTAACTATCATTGTGTGTGTCTGTTCTCATTCTAGATTCTCGCTATTTAAATTTATCTAAATTGTTAGACATTTAAGTTCTATTCTTAATAAAGTCATATTAAGAATTTAAAATGTCTATTCCTTTTGAAAACCCTATACCTCTAGCTCACGCTGACAATCAAAGACACGGTCACCGCGGGGCGATAGCACAATATCACAATATAAAAATGGAAAAATTAAATTTTTAACAAATTTGGGTGCATTAATCCTGAGAAATCAGTACCCAGAACAGCCATCTATGGCAGTAATAATAGCACAATATCACTTATACGTCTAGGTATTGAGTCAAACTGAGATTAGATGGCATGTATAGGTACAGATTCCCATGCAGCTTCAACACGATATCATAGCTCATCAACCATAGTAACTGGAGTATGTTGACGAGCTAGTCGCTTGGCAAACATAGACCAGGATCTTTCTACTGACGAGAGATCTAGTGAACGTGCTGGCCAGTACAACAGCCGAACATTTTCCGTATCAAGGAAGGTTCGTACAATACCTGCAACATGCGGTCCTGCATTATCCTGCTGAAACGTAGGGTTTTGCAGTGCTCGAATAGGGCCACGGGTCGTAACACTCCAGAAATGTAACGTGCATTGATCAAAGTGCCATTAATGCAAACAAGAGGTGACAGAGACATGTATACAATAGCATCCCATATCATCACGCCAGGTGACGAGAGAGTATGACGATGACGAATGCACACTGCCAATGTGCGTTCACCACGATTCCACCAAACACGAATGCGACCATCTTGATGCTGTAAATAAAACCTAGATTCATCTGAAAAGATAATGTTTCACCATTCGTGCGTCCATGATGTGATCAACACCATTGAAGACGCTCCTGTCTGTGATGCAGCGTCAAGGGTAGTCGCAGCCATGGTCTCCGAGCTGAGAGACCATGCTTCTGCAAACGTCATTGAACTGTTCGTGCGGACACTTGTTGTCTTGCAAACGATCCCAATTTTTGACTCAAGGCTCATGACGTTGCTGCAAGAACCATTAAGGCCATGCGGGTAACATGCCTGTTTTCTCGGCTGCTAGTGATAGGGGACCCGTTGAGATTCAGCAAGGCGTTTCGTATTACCGTCCTGGTCCCATCGATTCCATATTCTGCTAACAGTCATTGCATCAGGACGAAGCGAGCAGCAATACTGCAATTCGATAAACCGCAATCTCAGTATGCTACAATTCATTAATCTTTATCAAAGTCAGAAACGTGCTGGTATGCATTTCTACATCTTACAGGAGGCATCCTAACAACTTTTCACCAGATAATAACGTTCAAATGCAATTTGTGTATGAGAAACCGGTTGAACAATTTCCTCATTTAAACACATTGTAGGTGTCAATACCGGTGCCTGCTTCGTCTGAATGTGCTGAAAAGCTAATCATTTGCATATCACAGCACCTTCTTACCGTCGTTTAAATTTTACGTCTGTAGCATGTCGCTTTCTTGGTGTGGCAATTTTAATGGCCAGTAGTACAAAATGCTTGTAATAATTTTTAAACTAATTATTTATTTGGAATTTGTAACTTAGGTCAATTTTTATTTTATATAGTATCAAAATAAATCACATTCTAACTTCAAAGTGTTATTTAATCGTTGAAATAAGAAATTTTAACAGAAAAAATTAAATTAATTTATTTTGGAAAATATATTATTTATCTAAAATAAATAAAAATGTAAAAGTTTTCGATTGTATATCATAGCTTCTTTTTGTTTATTCTTTGAAGTAAATTAAACGGTTTATTTTTGCTAAAATTCATTTAGAGTGAATTTCGCTTAAATTTAGTGAATTGCACTCGTCAGCTGAGCCGGCCATTTTTAGTGTACACAATTTAATTAATAATAATGAAATTGAAAATTATTCCAAATTATTGGTTAAAAAATTAATTTTTAGATCCTAAATATGATCTACGTTTCACTCTGTTCTATAACCCGGAGAAAAGTAGTAGTTTTCAATTACTTTCTGGGGAAAACGCGATATAATGATATGTTTATATTCTTTTTGTTTTTAACACGTTCGCGGGGCTTAGAAAGATTAATCCTATATAACCTAGGCTTACGAAATACACTCGTGATGAAAAAAGAAAAAAAAAAAACTGTACTGTGATCAATTGGCTTTGCTATTCCTCCTTCCTCACAGACTGGACAGCCCAAGGTGGGCCTTGACCTTCTCAAGAAGCCTTTTCCAGGCCAGCCTTCTTCCTGCTTGTGTTCTCCAATTTTTAGTTCTCTAAAGTAGGAGGTCTTTTTCTAGGTCTTAATCCATCTTAGATTTGGCCTGCATTTTCTCCATGTGTCAGTTGGTTGGTCTTCGTCCATTCTAATAACGAGGCCTGCCCATTTAATTCATTATACTTTGATGCAGTTAACGATGTTAGATTCTTTATATGAGTAATATTCTAAATTTGATCTTCTTCGCTACGTGCCATTTTCTTTAATTCCTCCAAAAATAATTCTTAAAATCTTTCTTTCGCGTAGATACTTATCATGTTCTCATCTGTTCGAGACATGGGC
>BMAV01017394.1:114329-131962 GCA_019973955.1 Trichonephila inaurata madagascariensis | reverse complement strand
CGATTTCATATATTTTCGTATTCCATTAAGACATCTATTATCAACAGTAATTCTCTTTTGGATTTCAGTAGTACTATCGTTCCTATTGTTAATTTCAGAACCTAAATATATAAGTGAAACTGTCAACAACTTCAAAATTATACTTTTCGATTTTAAAGTGGGAATTGTTAAAACATGATTTAGTGCATGGCATATATTTCGTCTTACTCGAATTAATTCTCAGTCCCATCCTGAGGGCCTCTTTCTTTGAAGATCACAAGGCTTGTCCTAGTGTGGTGGGTGTACAAGCAGTGATATCAATGTCCTCAACAAAAGCCAACAATTGTATTGATTTACTAAAGATATTTTCTCTGGTATTGATGTTGGAATCTCTTACCACCTTTTCTAGTGCCAAATTAAAGAGAACAATCACATAATAAACACAATCCCATGTTCACCTTAAATTCAAAACTTACTTTACACTTGTAATTGTTGTTCTACATGTAAAATTTAGTTACTATTTCAAATTTGATAGTTGGGTTAAGATGTTTCAGTATTAAGATTCTTCAAAAAGTTTTCCAAAACTTAAAAAAAAAGTTATGCTTTTAAATCAAATGCCTTCTATTCCCCTATATGCATTATTATTGTTGAGAGCATATAATGATGATAATGTCGTATCCATGACGGGTACAAATGACTGTTCTGGCAATCTATTCAATATTGTCCACATAGAGATTTGTTGACGAAAAGAGGACCCCTATTTCTTGTAGAGCAGCAAGAATAGCTGGACGGTCAACAATATGAGCAGGTGTTAGCTCTGTATCTAAACAATTATATCGTAATTCCTATAAGATCTTCTACCATTCCTATCAAACTTCGTTTCTTTGTAATGACCTGTTCTTAGCCTAGCAAGAGTTTTTGTTTTAAGGCGGTCTCCACTTATATTACAGATTTGATGCTTTAAAGAAATTGACTTCTCTCTCAATTTGAAATGTGCGACAGAATTTGCCACTAATAAAGTAATGACAAAGTTGTCATCACTAAGATTTCTAGCTTCTTTCACCAGTTTATCTGCGTTTTCATTGCCTGTAATGTCAATGCCCTTACGCGTTGTCCTGCAGAGTATATACCAGTTGTCACTCTGCCAGAAATGAGGCCGCTTATGAAGAATGGATTCCCTCAAACGACGTCTTCGAGAAGTGAATAGCCTCAGCTATTTGTGCAAGTGTTTGGCGACGATCATTTCGAACACTTTCAGACACTAATGCAACATTTTCCGCGTTCAATGAAGTCGAAGATCCTCCAACACGTTAATTGTCCGATGGATTCTCGGCCCTCTTTAAAAAAACGCAGATGCCATTCATAAACCTTGGATTTCACTGTGATAGATTCGCGATACACCTTACTTAGCACTTACACCTTACACCTTACTTAGCACTTTCCTTCCTTCCAAAATCTTCATTGGTGTTTTACCTAAGCGCTGACGAATTTAATGCTCAATGCTATTCAAGAAAAGTCATCTTCCTTACATCGCGGAGCAAAGCAAACTAGTTTCGAAAGATAACAGCTGTGTGCCCGTGTGATTTGGTCGCATGACATGGACTAAACCAAGATGGACAAGTACGCGAGGGTTGGGAGAATCCATTTTAAGTGGATTAACTTTAGGTTCTTGCTTTCGTCGTCAGCAATGGCCGCAGTCCCTGAATTTTCGAATCTCTCTCTCGTACTACGTACTTATATATAACAAACAACTTTGTCGACAAAAAAGATGGTGCGATTTTTATATGGTTGAGAGGAATAGCATAAAAAAAGTCGTACTTAGAAAATACGTCAATTATTTGCGAAATTTATGAGAAAGTGCTTCCAACAAAATAAATTATTAAATTTCCCACGGAAACATTTTAAAAAACATTTAGTTTCTCTCATTGTATACATGGAAAAGATTTCAAAATACACATACATAACTCTTTGCTACTCGTCGTAATCCAAGGCGCGCATCTTTCTGTGATGAATTAGCTCAAAATTGCTTTCGTCGTTTGAAGATACGATTTCAATTTATTTATTTTTGGAGGTTTATAGAAAGTGATCATTTTTCGCAACGAGAGTCGATTGGTCAGTTGCTTGTAAACGTCTCGATAACCAGATATGCGGGATTGAAGTTCTTTCTGGAATTTTTAACTCCTTTCGGAACTGGTATCTATTTTAGGAAAATGCTTTTTCGATTTGTTAGAAAGCCGGATCTCAGCATATTTTATCCGCTCTCAAAGAATCCGGTTCTTCTATATAGTCCGTCTTAATAAACTATCAAATTATTAATGTCACTGTCATTGACAAATTCGTACTCAATCAAGCATGGGCTGCTAGCGTGTTGAGAGAAAGTAACTAACGTGCATTGTCAGGGAACTGTTCATAAAAAATGAACAAAGCGTCTTGAAGAGTATATATGTACAAAGATAGAAAACATTATAGTGGTGCCGAAGCCGTTGTGTGAAAATCATATACCGCACATAAAAAGATCGTACTAAAAACCGTACAAAAATAAAATCGTATAAAAAAAGGACCACCCCAAAACAGGTTCTACTGTATTATTCAAGTAGATACTGTATGAGTCTCCAGTAAATGTATAAAATTCCGTCGATTATTTTCTCCAAACCAGAAAAATGCCACAAAAAAGCAATGTTCTGCCATTAATAGAAATCACTCATATTCATTAATAAAATAATTCGCGTGGCGCTAGATTTTAGAAATAATATTTATCACAGTGAAAAAATGTTTAAATATGCAAGATTTGGGTGAAAAAAATATTAGAATATTAATAATCATTGATTTGAACATTTTTCAGAGTTACACTTGAGAAATATTATTTTGCCTGACTCAGGAAGACGTATGGATATAGAACTTGGCACAGGACAAATATCTGTGCATTCGCGAAATAATTTCAACAATCCTTTTTTGACTGGAATGTCTGTAGAAAGAGGAAAAAATGTAATACTTCGAGTAAAACAGGTAATACTTTTAATACAAAATCATAAAATAAATGATATACACATCATTACTTCTGTGCCTGTATTTTTTTAAAATTTTGGGTATCACAAATTATGAAATTATTATTAATATTAATTGTATTTTTACAACCATCGTCGGCCTAGTTATCAGAATGCGTAACTCCTTCTGGGGTGCTAATTTGATATAGGAGTGCTAAGCGCCTGTTTTTGTTCGCCAAGATGGGCGATAAGATTACAATATGGCTTCCTTGATATTTTCATCGTGTGGTAATGTGGCTGCCATGGGGATAACGTATATTAGATTTAATTTTTATTGTTTTTTACACGGTAACCCTATTGATTTCAAAAGATTTTAACTCGATTTCCTTAAAATTTTACCATTTCCATTGCATTTGCAGATCAAACTACTATTTATTTATATATAACCTTTACATTAAATGAGCATTATTAGATATAATAATTATATGGGTATTATTATATCAAAATTATATGATTATTATCATATATCATAATTACTATTAAATTAAATTATATATGATAATAATAATTACGTATTATTATTATTACTATAAAACTTCTATTACTTTATATTGATATTTATTATTGACTGTTATTGGTTATTTTTAATCTATTTCTATATTCTTCATTTGAAATATATTTTAAAATAGTTATTCACAATTGTTTTCCTGACGATTTGTAACCGCTAGGTCACCATTTTGGATTTCACGTAACACGACAACAGCTGCTTGGCACGATTAAGGAATCGCGCCAAACAGCGCTTGGCACGTAGCACTCCTATATCAAATTTAGTTCCTTTGTGGAGTTACGCAATCTGATAATTAGGCCAACGATATGACAAAAAAGGCGTGTTTAGTTGTTTAAAACGTGATTCAGAGGATTAACTTTGATGTTGCTTTATTTTGCAATTTTCTAGGCAAGGAACAATTCTCCACAACCCTACTAAAGACGGAAAATTGTCGGTATTTAAGAGTATTTGCTAATGTGTTTAAGGTATCCGACTACGTTCGGAACCGTGATTTTGAAAAAGAGTATAAATGGATAATATTTATGATATTTAGTGTCACTGATTAGAAAATGTATATAAAATTGTTTTAAGAATATTATTACAATAAAAAAATTATTTTATACAATATTTTGACAAAAAATGAACATAGAATGACCCATTTTCAAAATATTCTCCTTTTGTGAAAAATGCTTCTATTATAATAATATTTTGCCTGTAAATAGCTCAGACCTCTTTACAGAGGTTCAACAAGAATTTTGAAATATATAAATTAGAAGTGGGTTTTTCCATGTTTTACGACAACAGAGGGGAGAAATTTTAAGAAAAAAACGCCGATAATTATTTCAATTGGTCGTGACACTGAAAATAATGTGAATTTAAAAAAAAAAAAATAGTTCAGACTATTTGGAGAAGTCTTTACCTTATATCAGCACACAAAATATTATTATTTTAGAAGCATTTTTTATAAAAGGAGAACATTTTGAAAAAAAGATTATTCTAAGTTAATTTTTTGCTAAAATATTGTATTTAAATAATTTTTTTATGTCAAAATGTCCTTAAAACAATTTTATTCATGTATTCTAATCTAAGTGAAACTAAATATCATGAAAATTATCCATTTATGCGTTTTTTTAAAATCACGGTTCCGAACGTAGTCGGATACCTTAAATACTTCCGATTTAAATCTCCTTATATTTTAAGTTCTCTTTAAGATATTAACATTATTTGTAGACATGATACATCAAATGCAAATTTGATTGTTAAACTATAAAAAAATAATCCTGTAATAACGAATCCTTTTAACTTGACTGATAAGTGACTTTTGGTTTTGATTAAAAACTGCATGAAGACTTTTTGTTGTAATTCAATACAAATCATAATTATAAACCACGTTCAAACAAAAAAAAAATGACACTAAATATGATCCTGTGACTACCGCTCTCTTCGACAAGTAAGAAAAATAAGTTTAAATCCTTACAAAAGTATATTTCAATGCTTTCTATTTTCACAATTCCTACTATTAGTTCACACTCTCCCTATATATATTTATTTATATATCTTGTTCAAATTTTCAATCGATAATAAAATACTTCCTATTCATCCATTCAAATTCAAATATATTTTTTTAAAACTTGTAGTGGATGTTCCTTGATGTTAATACAGTTTTTCAAATATGAATTCTTTAATTAAATTAAAAAAATAACAAATAGTAACAAACAAAAATAATAGTTCAACAGCATTTATAGAAAGGAATATCGTTTGTTGTCTTCCAGTAGCTCAATGGATAGCACTTTGGACTTGCAATCCAAATATTGTAGGTTCGAAGCCCACCTGGGATGGTCTAATTTCTGAGAATGTGATTTCTTTTTCACTATACTATTTTATTGGAATCATTAAATTTAATTAATGAATAAATTTAAAAAATAATAATAATAATAGTCCATTACTGTGTATATAGAAAGAAAACTGGAAATTTGTGAGGAAAATAGCTTTCTTTTTTTTGTCACTTAATGTTGTGATTCTGTCATATGTATATATACTTATTTATATTAATTGCAACTATTTAATAAAATGTAACTAAAATAAGATTTTCTTTGTTGACCTAAGTAGGAATTTTTTTTAATATTACTTGTTTAGCAACAATTCGTTGCCTTGCTTAACGCTTTCAGATTGGGAATCTGGTGGTATGAATATGGCTGCGGCTACGATCCATGAAACTCCCGGTATTTTTGAACATGTCCGCCAGTCCATGTCGCGTCAGTGTGGTGCGTGCATACATGCCAATGGCAGTAATTTCAAACACCTCCTGTGATGCTTTAATCCTTTATCTACCATATAATGATTTACAGCAGTTTTTTTCATATAATGTTTTTGTTTGAATCACTGCATTGAAAATTATGAGATATACATAAAAAAAAAAATACTCACCTTTTGGAAATATAATCCGTTAGAGCTAATTAATTAACTGAAGATATTCAACTGTAAAATTAATAATATACACTGTTCACTTAAAGTAAACTGTCAAATCGTTTTCTAAGATCTTCATTCACATACAAAAAAGATGACACCTTTTGATATTAGCCACTTTTTCGAAACAAAACTGACAATCTTAGCAAACCACTGAAAACGCCGTCTGCTGCAAACGCAATTTTTCTGCTATAAAACTACGCCTTCCCCGCTAAAATACTCATCATAGAACCCGTGCTACCATATATCTTGGAAGAGTGGATTTAGAAGAATATTCCTGCTAAGTATCGTCAGAGTATTCGTAAAAATGGTTGTTCTATGTATTTTTAAAGTGAGTGGTACTTATAAGTACCGTCAGTAGATAAAGGGTTAATGTCATACTTTCAATTTATTATTTTTTGTTTTTGTAATAAGACATTTTACACTACATTCTGCATCTTGGCCTTACGGTCTTTGGGACTCTTTATCTCGTTAGGGTTACGTTTCCGCCCTTGCTTTCCTATGTAATTAGGACTCCTCTACCTTCCCTCCAAGTTTGTACACGTCACTTAATGGACACACTGTATCCGGTTTACTAACAACATACCTTGTTATTTATTATAACGCTATGATTTGAGAAAGTATCATTCTTTGCTAATTTTCTAAAGGAAAACTATGAGGTTCAGTTTTGAAACTCAATGAGTATAATCTTCCATTATTCAACACAAAGATCTTGAATGGTACCAACACAAGAAGGGAGCAGATATTGAGTTTGAGACCATAAACTTTTTTTAGGTTACTGCAGCTCGTATTGTCACATTTATCTATCTGAAAAGTATTCCAACCTCGAGTTCTGTTCATAAGTATTAAACACAACTATTAGTAAAGAAAATCAATATTCAGAAAATTTGAATCGCGTTTTCAATGTTCTCGCTTTTGCATTAAACATATATTTAACCTAAACGAAATAAGTATTATCGTGTTTTTATAAAATTCTTTATATACACTGCTGGCCACCGTAAATGCAACACCAAGAAAGACAACAGATAGCACAACAAAATTTATTTTGTAGGTAACATGTTGACCAAGTACCAAACGATTAAATTTATAGACTTCTAGTTTTAAGTGGTTCCTGCTAGAATCAGTAGTCAGAGTAGCCGCCATTGTTGGAGATCACCGCTGCCACACACCTCAGCACTGACTAGACATCACACAAAGCTGGATCTGGTGTGGCAGCTGGGGTGTAATCTGGGTCAATCGTTGAGCAAACTATGGACCACATGTTTCTATCTGCGAAAGATCCGCTGGAGAGCGAGCCGGCCAGGGAAGCAATTCAACTTGGTGATTGACGAAGAACCTTGAATGCGCGGCGTATGGTCACGCATTATCCTGTTGGAATATGGCTGTGGACAAGCCCTGAAGGCAAGGAAGAACAACTGGCTCCAACACCCTGGAGATGTGTAGCACTGGCTGTTTAAAGTTCTGGCAATGCGTTCAGGGAGGAGTGCGAGGGTGATATCCAATACCGCCCCATACCATAATACCCGGTGCAGGACCAGTGTGGTGGTGCATAACGTAACTGTTCAGCATCCTCTCTCCACGGTGTCTCTAGACTCGAATCCGACCATCGTGGTGTTGGAGACAGATGCGTGACTCGTCAGTAAAGACAACTTCATTCCATTCTGCCGCCCACATCCTTCTTTCATCGCACCTTTGGCGGTGGAGACGTCTGTGGTTCTGCGTCAAGGGTACACCAAGCAATGGACGTCTTGCGGACAGACCACTCTGCTGTAAACGGCGTCGAATGGTACGTGCAGACACTGAATCATGTGTTACAGACTCAATGTGCTGTGCTATGGTTGGTGATGTGACTGAGCGATCCGTCACTGCCATGCGCACAATTTGCTTGTCCTCACATGAAGTGGTGCACTGAGGTGGATGCGATCGACCACGTTGGTCCGCCGTACCCTCCTGCATCCAACTGTCACATATCCGTTGTTTGGTTTCGTCCAACACGACTACCGATTTCCCTGAAAGATAATCCACAATCTTGGTAGGCCACTATCCTTTCTCTGTCGAACTCGGATACTTGATGAAAAGCAGATCGTTGTTTTCTACGAGACATAATTGATCGTTTTTTGAAAAAACCACAAGAGAAACACAATTGCCAAACTTCAAATCGTCGAAATCTCCAAGCCTTAAATAGCGCTTTGAGGTGGCACCACAGGCGCGCGTGATGTGTGTCTGCGCTGAAATTCTAATCATTTGCATATCTCACCTCCGCTAATGCATGTTGTAAATTTCATGTTATTCGACTGCTTCCTTCAGGGTGTTGCATTTACGGTGGCCAGCAGTGTATATGGACCATTACTTCCCAACTATTTTTATTGTTTGTTTAATATACAAGGAATACATTATTGTAACGGCGGATTTTGTTTTTACTGAGTTGAAAGTAATGAATAAAATCTCGAAGGTAAAAGTTAATACATTCAGTCAACTAAAACATCCCCTTTACAAAATTATTGGTTAAACAAAACTTTAAATGACAAATATAATTAAACATTTAGAGAAACAACTTACAGTAAATTTTAGTTAAACACAGTTCAGGATTGGACGGCTAGGTGGGAGATCTTAATTGGTTGGAATCCAGGCTCTCTCTAATGTTACAAACTGTGGGCTCCCAGTTCACACTACCGATATTCATCTGTCCACAACGTTGCGACATCTATATTACATTCTGGGAATTATAGCGTACGTTACATTATATAAATAGAAAATGACACATCAATGTTTGTTTTTGTTATTGGCATAATATAATTATTCTTTTAAAATCTAGTCTGTTTATTATTCTGAATAATATTTTAATAACATAGGTTCTTAAAAAATCCCTACCTTACCCATATGAAACAGACTGCCGTGACTATGCAGCTGAAATTGAAGAAAGAAGCTCTCCTGGACCTACAAACCAACTGGTAATTACATATTTTTAAATTAAAACTTTTAAGGATTGATTTGTGTTCCATATTTCCTGTATTAACAGTGCTTGCTACTACGATATATTTTTAATTTTTGTGCTGGCTTAAAACTACAATCGAAAGAAATCTTTGTTCCTTCATCTGCCAAATTCTAACTTCATAAAGTCCTATTAATCGTAATAAACAAAAATTTCTGGATGCGCTTACAAAGTTGGGACAATTTATTCGCATATTAAGTATTCTGGGTAAATAACTTTGGAAAGGATTTCCAGACAGTGCTTGCTAACCTTTTTGGAAAAGATGATTCGAAATAGATTTGTTTATTGAGCTGTTTTGTGTGGAGAATTTTGTAATTCCAAGTTAGATAAAATTAGTTTTTAATATTTTTTTTTACCTTTCATGTTGTACAAGGGTTTTACCATATTCTTGAACCTATAGTAAGAGTAAAACCTTTTCTATAGAAGTACCCTGCAATTGTTCAACATTTTAAATGGCCATAATTCATAAATTTTAAAAAATTTCTCAAAATTTAAATTTAACACTCTTTTTATAATTTAAAATAATTACTGGAGAAAAGAATCTGTATCTTTTTAGTAAACAATCTCGTTTTGAAACGTAATTTTTTAAAAAAATTAATCAGTGTATCTATTACTGTGATATTGCGGATTTTTATTTTACCTTTTTAAAAGTGTTGTAAATATCCATAACATTTTTTCTATTTAATATACCCCTCGCATGTATATATTGTTACGTTGATGGGGTCTGAGGACTATATACATATTAGTCGCAAAGTATAAGTTCTTTAAGAGCGATGAGAATTTACTATCGAGAAAACAATCCTTCAAATACAGGATTCAGCAGCAAAATTCACGGAATAAATATCAGAAAGTCTTCACATCTTCTATAGCGCTCAGACACAACTATCAGAGTCTAAAATATACGTATGTAAAAGATTATTCACAAGCACCACTCGTCCTATTCAACAGCTGAGCTGATCGCTAATCGCCTCTTCACGCTCCTGGCAGATTGCTAATCACTAGTCAAATCAATACTAACTCAGTTCCGGTGACCATCTCAGTCTTTACAGGCCTCGCGGATTCTTCGAAAAGATTCGCTTGCGTCATAGATCGTGAAATTAGGGGAGATCTATAGGGTCACGATATCACCCGAAATGGACGCTAACATGATCGCCAAGTCGCCAAAAGGGTCACCAAATTGATGCCAACTTGGCTGTATCTCCAAGATTTCGCCAAGTTCCCATTTAATCGGCATTATAACGTAAGGGACGGCGTTGCTTGCGAATATTACAATTTTAACATAAAATAAATATATAACCTAGAGTAATATAAATGCATTACACATCGAAGTACAAGTTATTTATTTTGCACACAATTCGTAATAATATCATATAAACACAACAATGAAAGTAATTTTCTTGATAATTCCTTGAAATCTGTATTTTGATTTAACCCTTTGAAAGTATCTAGAAAAATAAACGCGAATGTGGTAGCTATATATTTCGATGTAGGAGGACTATTTTTTACAATGCTGTTAAGATTTGATTTGTTACCGAAACGTTTTAAGCATCAAAAAGATTAGCACTTTTTTTATTCTGTAAGAAAACGGTAAACGAAGAATAAGTAAGTTGAAAATCTTTCTTACACAATGTAGTTTTCCTTTCCACAGCTACGTTACTAGTTCCCGGTATAATTCGGTTTATAAAAGATAGAAAATCTACTGCACATGATTTGACTAAAGGGTAAATAAAATAAAAAATAATTACATGAATAAAATAAATGATTAAATAAAATATCGTTTGAAGCAATAGTTCAAAACATACCTAAAGTGACAAAGAAAGACCAATTGAAAAAAAAGATTTAAGAATTCCTATCATACTCCAGTTACAATAAATTGAAAATTTAATGTGTGTTATTAATTTATGTTTTTTTGTTATATAATCTTTTATATGTACTTTCAATGAAAAAATTACAGCAAAACTTTCCTTATTTTTCAACAGGAATGTATAGAGCAGTGCAAACTTAATTTAAGTTTGCAGAATCATGATTGTGTTCTAGAATTTATATGGTATCCTCACAACTTCCAAAGATGTAGGCCTGGTAAGAGTAATGATATATTATAATATCACAATTTTTAAAATAGCTTCAAACGCCAAAAATCTCGATATATGAAGTAGGCTCTAAAATTCTACCTATTTTTTGTGATGAGTGCAAAGAAAATAAGATGTACTTTATCTAAGAATGAGCATACTCGCCATTAATACTTATGACCTCTTGTCATCTTTCTGGCAAGAGATGAATCTAAAATCGGTAAAAGCTTTTAGCTCTTGAAAAAAGATTTTGGTATCAGTTTTCACATAATCATCATCATCAAGGATATTTCGAATGAAAGAGTTGATCAACGACTTATGTAAAGGAAATTGGAACCCGAATCTAACAACTTTTTACAACGCCAATAGTTTCGAACTCTACACTAATTATTTTTATTTTCATTAATTTTTCGTTTATTTTTAAAATTTGTTGTGTACATTTTGTTTATATTTTTAGCAATGGGGTTGATTCATGTGACGTCATAGTCACACGATAAAAACTATCTTGTGTTTCCAGATAATCAGTTCACAGCTCCGGTGTTACCAAGTTTTGCTCTTTGCAGAAACTTTCTCTTACAAAGCACATATGTATACAAAATGCATTTTATTTAAAAGTATAAGCATAAAATAAGACTTTTTTTTTTAATTTAAAAAAAATCTTTTTGAAGGAATTCTTTTCCCTAACATTTAAACATATTTACCCAAATATGAAATTTTATCTGAGTTTTACAAATAGAACAAGTACAATTAGTTTAATGTTTGTTTTGAATTCAATGGGAAACACGTGTTTGTTTTTATCATGTGACTTCATGAATCAAGCCCATTACTTACTGCATTTTAATGACCATTTTAATAAATTTTCCACTTTGGAATTCTTCAAAGATAGATACATAAAATAAATGTAGATAATATGCAACAATATTTAAATATCTGGTTTAGTTAATTATTATAGAAAAGGGGTATTGGAATTTTTTTTTTCTTGTAAAAGTAGTGTGGTAGTTCAAAAATATCAGGAAACTTTGTTCTGGAATAACCTTTTAATTGTAGAGTAAAAAAGCTATCGCACAACATGTAAACATCCGCTGACAAGGGATGGTTATCACGACCGCGAGAACGTTGTTGCTGGATCTTGGATGTGTAGCAAAATGTTGTTGACACTTGGGGCGTATGCAAAGTGGGAGGTTAGGGGTTTAAACCTCTCCCATAGACCAACAACTTTGCGAATCTACAAGAAAGTAATTCTCCTCGGACAAGAGAGGTCTGCGTATGCTACTGGCCGGCACTAATGATTTCATATTCACATTCGTTTGATTTTGTATTAATGTCGCCCTCTAAATCTATGCGTGGGCTATTAGCGATAAACTTCGTAGTTTTTAAACTCGATTAAGGTATCCGACTACGTTCGGAACCGTGATTTTAAAAAAGCGCACAAATGAATAATTGTCATGATATTTAGTGTCACGTAGATTAGAATACATGTATAAAATTATTTTAAGGACATTTTCACAAAAAAAATTATTTAAATACAATATTTCGGCAAAAAATTAACTTAGAATAACCTTTTTTCAAAATGTTCTCCTTTTGTGAAAAATGGTTCTATTATAATACTATTTTTCCTGTATATAGCTCAGACCTCTCTACAGAGGCTCAACTAGAATTTTTGAAAAATTCACATTATTTTCAGAGTTATCACCAATTTAAATAATTATAGGCATTTTTTTCTTAAAATGGCTCCTCTGTTGTCGTAAAATATGGATAAACCCACTTCTAAGTTATATATTTCAAAAATCCTAGTTGAGCCTCTGTGCAGAGGTCTGAGCTATATACAGGCAAAATATTATTATAATAGAAGCATTTTTCACAAAAGGAGAACATTTGGGGAAAAAAATTATTCTAAATTAATTTTTTGCCGAAATATTGTATTTAAATAATTTTTTTTTTGTCAAAATATCTTAAAACAATTTTATACATGTATTATAATCTAAATGACACTGAATATCACTAAAATTATCCATTTATGCGCTTTTTTAAAATCACGGTTCCGAACGTAGTCGGATACCTTAAGCAACAAGGATGACACCTGAGCTGGCACTCCACTCTCTAAACTTACAAACCAAGCTAACTTACTTACTTGCTTACTCGGGGAAATCGTGATCACCCAAAGGGTTTCGAGCTGCATACCAAATCTACGAGAAGTTATTTTATTTGCATACTAATCGAAATACATATACAAAAAGGTCCTGAATGAGGGACCCTTCCCACAAAACTCTTGTGAACCGGGGGAAGAATACAGGAAAAGCACTTTACCATTAGAATGCAAATACAAAAAGAAAAGACCACACATAAACACGAACACACACAGATGCTATCTTCTAATGAGAAGGATAGACCCTGAAAGTGAGTGAGTGAATTATAAAGTCGCACTGTTCAGCTACATGAGGGCTTTTGGCGACGGACCACGTAATTTTGGACTATGGTCAAGTGACGTGGATGACACCTGAGCTGGCACCTCCTCTCCTAACTACCACAGCACACCAAAGGGAGGACGTTTGAGGTCTCGACAGATTTAACGTGCATTGCTCCCCTACACGGTGGGTCTTTAGTGGTACTTGCCTCGAACTCGTGACATGCCAGCCACGATCCGATACCTTGACCATCAGACTACCACCGCCACAACGTTGTTCGGGAAACTGAGCGCAAATATATATATATATATATTAATAAATATTTATATACTAGGCCCGCCACGATCTGATACCTTGACCATTCGGCTAACGCGGCCACGAGAGACTCTGAGAAAGACATATGACGCGCGGGGAAACCACTCCCAAAAGGAATTGCGAAAATTCACCGAGCTAACTTGAAGACACTGTTCACAACAAATTTGAGGAGTACCAGCCCCTTTACATGGTTAATCTTTAGCACCAGAACTTAAACTCATGTCTCACCGGCTACGAGTTGACGACTACAACCACTCGACTGCCACGACCCTGTCTACATAAGTACATCCTTGAGGGAGAGCATGGGAATGAACGAAGTGATGGGATGCTTCTTGTTAGTAGAACGCTTCTCTAACTGATCGGAGTAGCATTTTCGCCTCTTTAAGTGGATTGAAATGTAATTTTTGAACGAAAGGCATTATTCTTCACATGTCGGCATTATTGTGATATTGTTGACGACTATGTATTCTCATTTGTACGTCTTCAGTGTTAACTGGACTTTTAACAAGATAAAGTACTCTGCTATTGTTTCTCTAATAGTATCTGAATGGTTCGATGAGATATGATTTCATTTCAGTGGTTATCAAGATCGTTTGATTTCAATTCACCAAACTCATTTAGAAGGCAATTGAGAAAGGTTCTTTACCTAACGCCATCAAGCCTCCGTGAACTGTGGGTTTTTTTTTTTTTTTTTTAGTTAATATATTTGCGGTCGGCTTTTTAAATGTTTTACGGCCTTCTATTTCATATTAAGACGAATAACCCATTATTAGGGCGAAAGTGAAAGATATTTCTAATTCAGTGTGTTTATCTTCAATGCATATACAATTAGGTTAAAAAGTTATTGGAATAGGTCAACTACAAATTATTAAAAAAACAGATTAATAATTTAATCTTATTGGTCTTTAAGGTACTGCTTTCCTGCATCCACACACGTGCACACCGAAACAGATAAAAAGCGGTTTGTAAAGGGTCTATTCTTGTTCTTCCTACTAATAATTTTCTTTGGAAATAATGGGTCTTTAAATATTATTCTATTGAAAACTTTTCTCTGAAGAAGAAAACGCAATTTATTTAAATCATGTCTTGTATTTAAAGATTAACTCTCAAATTCAAAGAGAGTGCGGTTAGATGCTAAACAGATAACAGCTAGTAATTAACGTAAAACTAGGCGAGAGTGCTTCGTAAATTATTTGATTAATATTAAGATTGACAATTTGGTCAATTAGCTGTTTAAATTGGATTAGAGTTGGCTTGAATTAGATTAAATTAAAACATATGTTCAAATAATTAGAAGGTGTACTACCAGGACGTGCTAAGAGTAAGTGGAGTAAGTGATCCTATTTATAATTAAAACTTCAACTATTTCGTTTACCTCGCTATTGCTCCCATATTTAACTATTGGTGCATTTCTTAACATGGTCTGTTGAATTTTGTGACGTTGTTGAGAATTGTTAATGAATTGCGTTTGTATTGAATGTAGCTAATCTTCCTTCTGACCCTCGTACATTAATGGATCGATCCGCTCATCCATTACATGTCTTCTGCATGTGTTGTAGCCCGTCTTCGGCTAGGAATATGTCTTATGACACAGAATCTTCAGAATGATGTTGATCCCACAATCGTTGGACCATACTGCGAGACACGTTGAGACGTCTAGCAGCAACAGCCTGTTACAACCCCATTTCCATCCATCCGACTGCCCGCCACTTTATCCCTCCACTAGGCAAGCTTCAAAAAGTTCCATCCATAGGTGCTTGGCATCTCTCAGATACATTACCTCATACTTACTCTTGAAGTTGATTTAATCTTTTTATTTGTGAGATTTGATATCAAAATATCTTTGACATAAAATATTATTTAAAATAGAATCAGAAATTGAGATATTTAAACGAAAATACATCAAAAAGTTAATAGTTAGTTAACACTGTGTCACCACTGTTTATAATTTAAAATTCCTTGTTGCATTCTTCGCAGTTCACCTTACAATGCTCAAGGCACATGGATTTTTAGTATAATACATGTGGGAATCCAACCGAAATCCTCCAAAAGGTCGGATTCTTCATATAGCGGGGTTTTTATGGGCTTGGTGTCTAGGGGTTTTTAGGGTGTATTAGTTAATTTTGAAATAAAATAGACAACATAGTTTAAGAAAGAAACTGGTTGAAAACTAAATAATTTATTATGAATTATAGAGGAGTATTTACATGGGGAATATTTCAAAAGAATAGGAAAGTTAGATCACATTACTTTAAGGAAGGGAATTGAGATTAAATAGAACTCAATATGGTGCTATTAAGACTTACTGCCTGGCGCGAGCGAACGGCGCTGATGCGCGAAATACGACGTTTTAATGACGGGTTTTAGTGGGCCTCTGCCGAAAAAAGTTGATGTCGGTGTTTTAAAAGGGACGCTAGATGGCGTTGATATGGAATGCTGTTTGATTAGAATTGCCGACCTCTGGAAAGGGATATGATCTAACCTTTTACAAATGGGATATCCTACATACATTACAATATTTTAATAACCTTTTCTTGATGTCCTGACAAGAAGAAACAGTACCTTCTTCCCTAAGTTCCTGGTGATGTTTTACTTGGTTCTTCGTCTGAAATGGGGTGTTGTACATCAGATATTTCTTCAACCCTGAGTCAAAATGAACGAGGCATGTGAATGTTACACTTACAAGAGGAGGGTACGACTAAGGAAATTCATTTTCGGATGAGACTTGGTATAATAGTAGTACTTCTTTAGGGTATTCAACCCTCAATATAATTCCACCGAATGACCAGTTAATTCGGGGAAAAATAACCTTCGGAATTCATGCTTACGTTTTGTACAATTAAGTTTAATTTACCTCCATTGATGCTGTGATATAGTTGGTAACACGCTTGTGCTTTCTATGTGAGCGGATAGGGTTCGAATCGCGAATTCCCATTCATTTAATTATTTTTTTTAAAATTAAATAAATTTATTTATGAAAGGTTTATTAAACATTAAATGATATTTTGTGTACTTATTTTGTGTTTTATAAAGTAAAGAATTACCGTAATTATATAAATATTTATATTATATTTTATAAAAATAATTATTAATAAATTATATTTATAATAAATATATTATAATAAATATTAAATAACATTTTATATAGAAACTAGCTACAAATAGTTTTATAATGTGAAATACAACATATTATAAATAAAATATTATATATAATATAAAATAATCTGTAAAATAAATTATTATTATTATTAAATTAATTATTTTACAATTAATATTATAAAAATGTGTCTTTTTGTATATTAAGTTAATTATTTTATAATTATATAAATATTTAATATGTCCTTTTTAAATAAATTGATTTAATTTTAAAAAAAATAATTAAATAAATTGAAAAAAAAATTGCTCGCGTGATGAACCATATCTGCTCGCGTAGAAAGCAGACAAGTTACGAACTATGCCACTGCGTTGCTGGAGTCATTTGAAACTTAATTGTATAAAAGGTACGCAGGAATTTCGAAGGCTATTTTCTCCGAATTGACTGGCCATTAGGCGGAATCACATTGAGGGTTGAATACCTTAAAGGAGTTCTACTATTACACCAAGCCTCGTCCCCAAATGTATTTCCTTAGTCGTGCCCTCCCCTTGTTAGACCGTCTTCGAAGGTGCTCTTATAAAAGTTCTTGGCCTAGTTTTCTTAGATATATGTTTGAGAATCTGAGTGATTTTGATTCCCTTATAGATACCTTGGGAGTTTATTCCAGGTACATTGAGGATTGAATAAAATACAGTCACTGGCTAGGCGCTCGACATCCCTCAGATGTATCTCAACTCCCAGCAAAAAAAAAAAAAAAAAAAAAAAAAAAAAAAAAAAAAAAA
>BMAV01017394.1:93850-106609 GCA_019973955.1 Trichonephila inaurata madagascariensis | reverse complement strand
CACAGCGTGTATGCTTAAAAAAGACCATACGATAGAAGTGATAACTTCAAATTTTGTAATGTTATTTAAGGGATTAGAGCTAGGTGAATAAAAAAAACAAAGGGATATTAGTATCATTGTATAAAATTATTTATTCATATGTCTGTACTCATCAAGTAATATTTTTTGAGAAATATACTGCCATATTTGTGAATTAATTGTATTCTAAGAAGGAAACAATAGGTTTATGATATAGCTGAAATAGGTTATAAATACTTTAGATTCAAAATTATTAAAATACCTAAAATAAACTCCGTCAAGCGTTGTTCCATACTTTGTTGTGCTTTCATTTGGATCATTTGACATAAATAAATTAAATTTTGATTTTAAAAAGTCTACTAAAGTGTTTGATTTTTTTTTTTTTTTTTTTTTTTTTTGTTGTTGAAAAATCTACATTAAAATCCCACTTAAAATTATAGGCAGTTTGTTCAGAAGAGTTGATCCGGCTTCAGTGTAGGCAACTAAATTTTTGTGAATGAATTCGATAATTTTCTCTACGCTTTGATTTGGCAAAATATAAATAGTAACCACATTAGGATTATTTGTCCCTTTTCAACTCTACATTTTGCTTCACAAATTTCTCTGATGCAAACCCGAATGATTCAGTAGTATTATTACGAGTAGTATTGTTAGTATTCAGTAGTATTATTACCATTGTTACAAGCGTTACAAACCCAAGCGTTACAATGCTTCTCTTTTTAAAAAGCATCACTCAAGTTCACTCTCCAGCAAAACGAGCCTAAAGAAGTTATCACTTAAAAAAAACCGTTAACGTGTTAAATAACCAGTTCCATCTAATCTTTTGTTCCCACTTGAGAAGTTCGTGTGATGTGGAACGCGCCTGTTCGGTAAAGTTCTTGGTACACCTGCCGAATGGCGTGCCCGTTACAATCCATATCTCCATACAGTATCAGCATTCTTCTTTCAGTTCGAGCAGTTCCTCTTTTGAGTAATAGATCATCCAAGTACCTCGGGAAACCGATCGCTAATGATCGGTGCACATGAAACCTCCTGTTCGGCGCCATCTACCGCAAGACTTCCTGGAAAAATCTTCCAGCAACTCAAGAATTCTATTTAGCCTCGCTGTCAGATTTGACAGATGACTTCTGGTCGTAATTTCGAATACTTGTAGTCGGACCTCCGTTTTGCATACCTCTGTTTTGCGAATATCTATTTTACAAGCTTTTTCCTCGAACCTTTTTCCTTTTTTTCGGGATTTAGTAGCTTCGTTAAATAGAGTTTGGACTGTATATATAAGGGGCATTCAAAGTAACGGTACCGATTTTATTAACTCAAAAATGTAGTTATACACAGTACACACACTCAAAAATAGTCGCCAAAAATGTTGCACATTTATCCAATTGCGACACTAGCTGGTCGATTCCATCTTTGAAGAAGCTAGTAGGCTGCTTTCGGATCCAGGTCTGGACTCAGTTACACACTTCGTCATCCGTTGTGAATCGATGTCCACGAATAGCTCGTTTTAAAGGTTCAAAAACATGAAAATATCACGGTGAAAGGTCTAGACTGTACGGTGGATGTTCCATCGTTTCTCACCAAAACCTGCAATGTCGTCTTCACCGCATTTTGTGGGAGGCCATTATCATGCAGGAGTACAACACCATTGGACAACATGCCTGAGCGTTTCGACTTGATGTCCCGTCTAATGTCCTATAAAGTGGCTCGATAACTCTGGGTATTCCCCATTATAGGAACTCAACAAGCAATGGACCCTTGTGGTAAAAAAAGAAGGACATCATGATCTTACCAGAACTGGTGAGCTCAACCTTTGATTTCTTTTTAGGTGGTGAAATCCCACGTTTCCACTGCTTGCTCCAACGCTTGCTTTTTGGTTTAAATTGGTGACACCTTGTTTCATCCCCAATGACAATTTGAGACCGAAAGCCGTATTCCTCCTCATGATAACATTACAGATGACTCAAAAGCAGCGCATTTTGAGTATGGCGCTTTTCGACGGTGAGTTGGTTGGGAACCCACTGCGCACAAAGTTTTCGAATGTTCAAGTGTTAATGCACTATGGTGTGAGTGGTGCCCACAATGAGCCTGGTTGGGTTGAGCATCGTCTTCCAGTAACTCCCGCCCTTCAAGGAATCTTTTGCGCCATCCCACAACATTTGAATAACACAGATTATACTCACGTACACAGCCTTCATTCGTCGATGCATTTCACTGCCTCCAGTTTCCCCCGCCGCTAAAAATTGAATCACTCCTCGTTGTTTTTTTTCTAACTTGTCTGCATGATCACTAGTGGATGATAACTTTTGGGATCACCTTCTCTTAGGCTTGAAACCACACTATCGCTATGAAACGTCAATCGTTGCGCACGTGTCAGTATCTCTACCGATAGATGGCGCCATCATGCAGTTACGTGGTGCCACCTTGCGTGTAATACAAAATTAGGCACAGTGACCAGGTTTCATTTGAAGAAACTGATATATATTCATGCTGTTACATGTTGGATGAAAGTAGTGCTGGATGCTATATAAGTTTCTTCTCAGAAATTAAGAACAAAATGTCAGCAAGACATCATTTGCGTAACTACGATCGTGGACGAGCAGTTGAACGACTGAAAGCCCGTCAAAGTGTCATCACTATAGCAGTTGCAATGGGTGTATCAAAGAGTGTCATCTCGTGATTAAAAAAGGCCGCTGAAGATGGAAATGCTTTTCGAAAGCATGCTAAGGGTCGTTGTAAGAACACCATACCTTAGAGGATCGCTATGTAGCCCTCGTTGCAAGAAAGAACAAAAATTTTACTCCTGGCCAGATAGCCGCAAACACTGTAACCGTTACCGGTACGCATGATGTTTCAGCAAAAATAATCTCATGGCGATTAAATCAAGTTGGTTTGTATGCATAGAAGCCGCACAGAAGTTGGTTCGTATGCACAGAAGAAGAATACACAGAGAACTACTTCACATCTTTGAGCTAGGAAGCGTTACAACGCAACAATATTGCAGAGAAATTATTTTGGGTCATGTTCGTATTTTTAGGGGTTCTTTAGGTCCAGGCTTTCTGTTTATGAATGGTAATACGTGGCCACACAGAAGCGTTGAGGTATCGGAAAATATTCTTCGTATTCAATGGCATGCTAATTGTCCCGACCAAAATCCTATTGAACATGCCTTGGATACTCTTGTCAGACGTGCAGCACAAAGAACCACCCCTCCCTATACAGTACAAGAGCTCAAAACCGCAATGAGAGAAGAGTGGGTCAATATCCCCCGACGACTTCTTGATAGTTTAGTGAAGAGTACAGAGTTCTCACTGTTCGGAAATCATCGAAGGAGCATCTTTTTTATTTTTAAGTTTTAATTCTTCAAAACGTGACGATATCTGTACGATTTTGCACTGTAATAAATGCGCATCATCCATACTAAATATGTAGTTAGTTTCATTTCTTCAATCATTGCCTATTCTTAATTATTCGGTAAAACGTAAATGTTTCTTAGCAATTGTTGAACAGTGTTCGTTAAGTATATAACTAAGCAAAAAACCAGGTCACAACGCCAAGCTTTTGGTCGACACAAGCTACTCTAATGACGTTTCAGAGCTCTTGGTTTCTTAGGTCACGGCAGTACATTTATCAATGTGTGTGGAGCTCTTCAAATTGGAGGAGGCAATTTTACGATTTGGTAACACTGGGTATCCATCTCAGGCAGGGTACTTCATTCATATAAAAGGATGTACTTGATTTGTGATAACACTTAAGCCTCTTTAGGCAATCAGAAGTTCTTCCACACGAATCAAAGGACTAATGCAATGCCTAGAAAACATTACCTCAATCGTATTTTTAAAAATCGCATATAATACAGTATATATATTATGCAGAAGCCAAAAGTACTTTATTAAAAGAATACATTATGTAGTAATTCTCGAACAGGACCCTTTCATGCAACACCAAATTTCTTCCATTTCTCATTAGAAATACAATCATTTGTGACCCCGGTTCCCGTAGACACTGTCCCCAACACCATTGGTTCGTCAGGATAGGATCCAGTACGGCTCACGCCGTATTTAGAACCACATGCTATAAGTCACACAGATGACCATAAATCGTCATGTCAGTCCGACTCAAACAACACAATCCTACGCATCTCTCCTTCACAATAGTGGACCATCCTTTCTGAACACATGTGTGGCAAGACCACGTGTTAAACGAAATATATGAATGGCCGACAAGAAAGAAAGGAAGAAGGAAAGAAGAAGGAAAGCAATAAAAAAAGTGTCTTTTCGCCTGAGGAATCGGGAAACACAAAGAAAGGGTAGCAGACAGATGGTCATCAAAGAGGATACATTACAGGGAAGACACGCAGAGACAGTACAACGCAAAACATTAAGGCTCCAACCTGTTTGCTCCAGGACTCTATATAGTCAGTGTTCGAATTGTCAAGAGTTTTATAAGATAACTTCGAATTATCGCGTATTGTAGTCTGACAAGCCTTAGAGTTTACTTTAAAATATTGAGGGTACCAAAACGTATTGTTTTAATTCAAAATATCAAGAGTTTTTCTAGGGGCTGAGCATATACTTCGAATTAGAGAGAAGTTCGGTTTAACGAAGGTTTGAATTAACGAGAGTCGACTGTATTTACATTATCTTATTTTACCCATATGGCTAATCATTTGTGTACACCTTTTCGAACCCTCCCCCCTTTTTCTCTTTTCAAACTAAAATAAATAAATAAATATAAATACTAAATAAGGAACAATAACTATTGTACAAAGGTATTGTCAAAATGTTCCCACAGCTAATAAAATGCGTACTTAACAATATATATTCTTCACGTAGCATACAATAATTAAATACGTGCATAGGCTACATTGTTTGCAGTCTAACGATAAGAAAATAGTGTTGAAATTTACAAATCCAATCTATGGCATGTCAGGTGGAACGAATTCGTTTGAAAACCTGGAAAGTCTGTAAACATTGTTATGTAGATCGGGGTTCGAGGATTTTTATGCTGTCAGTGTCATAGAGCAAGACAATTCTTCAAGAGTGATCAAAATTTATTATAAAAAAACAATCCTTGAAATACAGTATACGGCACTCATATTTGCTTAATAAGTTTCAGAAGGTCTTCATTCCTTCTACAGCACTCAGACACAACTATTAGAGTTTAAAAATACAAATATGCTTAAGATTATTCGCAAACAATCGCTCAATCGTCTTCAACAGCTGAAGTAATACTAACTCAACTATTATAGTGTGCATTTTTCTCAAAAAATCTGCTTACGTGATAGATCGTGATATTAGTAGATTTCTTCAAAATTTTCCAGAAATATGTATATGGTCGCCAACTATGAAAAATGGTTGTCAAGTCGCCAAACGGATTGACAAAATTATGCCAACTTGGTTTTGTCACCAACATTTTCACCAAGTTTCCATTGAATTGCCATTATAGCGTACGTAAAGGTGTTGCTTGCGAATATTACAATTTTAGCATATAATAAAAGCAACAGAAAGTAATATTAAAGTATTACACATACATATATAAATTATTTATACTATTTTAAGCATTCATTACATAAAATTCGTAACAATATTTATCTCTCACGACCAACCATTTTTTTTTTTCCTGTTTGAAAAGAAACACTTTAAATTCGTTTTCTAATAAATATTATTTATGATTAAATTTTTGGCTTTTGTGTGAAATAATTTCTTGAATAGCAATGTTATACGAATATAAATAACATCTATTTTAACAATACATGGAACTAAGTCAATTATACGAATGTTTTAAATGAATGATTTTTTTTTGGTGAAAATTTTCGAAACTTCTTTTGTGCTTTTATGATTCCAAAGTCTATATTTTTGTTCTTACGATATTTAGAAGTAACGTTATAGCATAATTAGTAAACCGGAAATGAAGTTTACAAAACCTGAAGTACATCCCTACACAAAATATTTTTAAGATATTGTATTGAAATTTTCAGAACATGTTTTATTGAGTTCTATCTGTGTTATGAATTAAAATCTAATCTCTGTGTATATATTTATATACTTTATTGCTTTTTTATGAAAAAAAAATCATTTATTTTTTAAAAACTCATGTTTTTGCATAAAATTTGGCATATTTAAAAAACTTTCAAAAGTATTACAAATCTTTTAATTCCTAAAGCATATAAAGATGTTATTCACGTACTGCATAAATATTATTTGAATACATTTGTTAGAATTTTGTGTAACTGAAGTTTTTCACCAAAATGTCACTAAAAACGACAATTGTTATAGTCTATAAAATTCTCCAGAAACTGTTTTTCAATTTTTTGCTTCACCGTAAAGTTCACTACAGGATTTTTTTTAAGATATTGAATTGGAATTTTCAGAAAATGTTTTATTTAGTTTTATATCCAGTATAGACTATAATCTAATCTCTGTGCCTATATTTATGTATTTTATTACATTTTTTTGTGAAAAAATAACATTTATTTATTTTTTTTTTTTTTGTAAAAAATTGAGTTCCTGCATAAAAAATGACATATTTCAGATGTTTTCAAATCTTATAGCTTTAAAAACAGATAATGGTGTTATTTATGTTCTGTATAAATATTATTCGAATATATTAGTTATAATTTTCATTTCAAGGTTTACCGTAACTGCAATTTTTCACCAAAATTTCACTAAAAATTCCCAATATATCCAAAATTATTTTTAACTTTGTGGGGATAGTACTTGAATTCCTAGTTTTATGTCCCATTTCAAGAAAAAAAAATGCTTATTTAGTTGAAAATTTATATATTTAAAAAAAAGTGCTCCGAAGGTAGTCAAATACCTCAATTTCTTTTTTACAGTTCGAACTTGAAATCGATTTGGAGAGTCCTTTTATGACCGAAGTAGCGTTAAAAAGGTACGTATTAATTATATTTGCATAAATGTGTGAGAGTACTTTTACACAGAGATAGTAAATAAAGTAGTACCAATGAAGTGTGGAAAGTTTCAGAGGTCAGACGTGCACAATTAGGATATGAAAGGAGTGAGGAGGTGCTATTGTCTATGTACAGAGCGCATAAAACCATCAATCCAATTAGGAATAATTGAAGTTGTGACAGGATAGCACCTCTCTCTTGGGCACCTAGATATGTGGGAGGTAGGGAAGAAACATCAGACATGATCCTATTCATCTATTTATTTATCACACAATGAAAAGACACAATTTCAACTAATAATAGTAAGAGAATGTCTCAATGCTAACCATGAAAGTGGAACAACGACGGTAAAACACGAATGATTAGGAGACTATTAAACTTGATTCTTACCTTAATAAAGATAATTAACTTATCATCCGATTTAATCTAATTTCAATTCAATCTCAGTGAATAATGGTCACTTTAAAACTTCCTCCTAACGAGTTCTTAATCACAATAATTCAAACATGATACCTTCAGTAGCAATCTGACCTGATTCGAGTATATCTCCTCTCCTGCTCTCTATTCAAGCTAGAAAACCTCAACTACATACAGTAAGTTAATTTGAATACCATGATTTTCTTCTTCCGAAGGGTTGGTTGTGAATAACTCGAATTGATATCCCAAAGATTTCCCAAGAGGATTAGTTGAAGAATCACGGATAGATCCATCACAAAGTGTGCAACATTGCCTCTCAAACTTTCAATGTTGGTGATCCATTTTTCAATCATAACTTTCCTCCCCCCCCCCAAATCCGTTCAATAATAATATCCTATGACGCTAAACCTACAATACCACTTCAATTATTAGGTTTATAATTATAAACCGTCCAAATTATCAACATGAGTATAAAATTTCGGACATAATTTTGTATGGGACAAGCCCATGGGAAAGTCACTAGTAATTATTAAATCTATTCTTAACTTTGTTTTGATAATTATAAAATACATTGTGCAATATCAGTGGCACACACAGTTTTTCAAGGGGGAAGAGGTCGAGGATCGAAAGTCGACCCCTCTCGTGTCATACCCCAATGCGACATTTTCTTCGGATTTTTTCAATTGTCGCGAATAAAAAACATTTCAAAGTAAATTATTGTATGAATAATCAGCATTAATTAATAAAAGTAATTATCCATAACAAAGACTTGATTAAATTTTACGTACTATGCGCTTAGGATTATAATCAATTGAAAAAGAAATCAAGAGAACTCGCCACCGTGAGTACTGATACATTTCAAAGTATAATATATCAGTGTAAATGTGTCAAAATGTATTTTGTTTTTCTTCTTTTCAGTAAATTAATAACTTTTATAAATAATCTTTTATTTTTGACTTTTCGATATGCTCGCGCTCTCCACGTAGGGTTATCACGACCCCCTAGAGGGGTGCGCCCCACAATTTGAGAAACGATGGTGTACAGTGTTATTTCTACCGTTCTAAATCATCATTACTTTTAGAATTTATAGTTCGTAGAACAATACACTCTACATGAAAAAGAGAAACAATACCATTAAAAAACTTACTGAATTATGTTACTGACGTTAAACAATCGTATTTATTGCAATAATTTTAACTGTTACGACACTTCGAAATGCAGAAGGGTCTCTTTTCTTTAGAACTGTATTTAGTCATAAAACACTTTATTTTTTCATTGAAAGCATACATATATAATATTTGCCCTCCTCGAATTAACTGCAGCTGCGTTTCTCAGCGACATTTGCTGAAAAGAAATCTAATCTATAGAAACTGTAACTTTTTTTATACAAATTACGAATTGATTACGAGTATAAAGGTGCTTCAGGGTACCATTCTGGCCTGCTAATTTATAAAAGTCTGGAGTTTTCTATTCCAACAGCAACCTCCAACACAATTCAGGACTTGTATTGTGATGCGGTATCTCAAAACAATTTACGCTTTACAAGTTTTCTTTTTGAGGTTCGTTCGTAATATCTTCGTTTCTTGAAGTAGAAAATTCTTTTTCATGGTTGCTTTTTATAGTAATAAACTCGTGTTGTTCAGTTAGGGTTTCATACGAGGATGTGGTGTGGTGTACACACACACATGTTCTCATTAATATTTTTCTTTGGATTATGTTTTTTGGTTTCAGTCTTTGCTCAAATTTTCTTCGACAGTATCAGATATTTCTTCGAAATTTTTCTCGGTTTCAATATTTGCGGTTTGCTTACAAGTCAAAGATGACGATGCTTTTCCTATTTTGAAGACATAGAGAGAGAAAGTTTCATGGTTTTGAAAGCGTATTCCTTGGGGTTATATTGTGTTCTTGGCAAATTGAACAAACAGAAAACTATCTGACCCATTTTTTGTATTATTATCCTTCATCCATGCAGTTAACGCATTCTATATTTCCTGACTGATCCTTTCAACCGAGCCCTATCTTTGACTAAGGCAAGGCTTTCTCAACGTCTTTCCACATAGCGCTTTGTTCGATTTCATTTTTCAAAGGTCATAGCTAGACCAACTTCATTAAAAGATCTTGTTACACCTTTGCTTCTCTCAAAGTTGCAATATTCGTGACCCAATATTCAATCCTAATTTTCATCGCACCCCCCTCATACAATAACTATGTAATGAATTCAATAATATTATAATTTAACCCTAAAACTGCGATGCGACTTTAACCTCATAAGCACCCCCGGCGTATATAAACGTCTCGCTAAGCCAAAAACGTTTATTTCCTTGGACGTATATATATGTCTTTCCGAAGTACGATCTTTTCTGTGCAATGCTATCCATAAAATTATTCCGAAGGCTTTGGAATGCAATAAAAGGACCTTGCCAGAGTTTGTGAATTATTTACTTATTTCAGATTATTTGCTCTTCTTTATTGCCGCCCCCCCCAATACATTACATACGCGTGTCTACGTGGAAAACGGTTGGCATCGGGAAGCGAATCACTTAACTTTTAATCGGCAGTTAAGGGAAAAATTATAAACCGGACAAATTATCAAGAGTAAGTGTTAATTTTTGTTTTTAATTATATACATGATAAGTCCATGGGGTTACTGGCAATTAATAATATTTTTTTAAAAATTAGGATTGTTAAATTAATTATAAAATACATTGCGTAGCACAGATCCATTTATAAGTATAATATAAATATAATATATAAGTGTAAATGTGTATTTTATTTTTTATTATGTCAGATTGTATTTTGCTTGTTGCTTTCAGTAAATTAATATATTTTTAAAATAATCTTTTGTTTTTGACTTTTTAATATGCTCGTGCCCCCCTCGTAGAGCTGCCAAGCCTTCTAAGGGGGGCGCACCCCACAATTTGAGAAACGCTGTGTTACACCATTATGAACTTTTACTCACCCTCCCTGTGTGTCTGCAGGTCTATCAGATCTATTTGACTCCTTGAGATTTAACTCCAAACTGACATTTGGTTTCACAATACAGTTTCAGTGGCCCTATCTACCGTCTGACATTGTTAATATAAATTTAAATACAGCGTTACAGCTTCATATGTAATATTTTTGTATTTAACTGGCAATGCTTTAAGTATACCTGTTGTTTCTCCGTTACTTGCTCTGGTTTGATACACGTAGTATTCTTAACAATTTATTATTGGTAATATAATATTGTATATTTGTTCGTCATGGCTTTAATAGCGCAATTAACGTCTTTTCAATAGTTTCGAAAGTCAAAATATTTAAATCATCTGTAATCCAAAGATGTGATGCACTTAGTTTTAAAAAACATCTCACTAAGCATTTTACAGTATTTTATGGAAAAATTAAAAATATTTGTCCTTTTGTTTACTCTCATGTAACTCACCTCGTTTTAAAACAAGTAATAAAAAAAATAAATTTTTTTAAAGTCAATTCCTGCTTGGATCAACAAAGAAAATTTTTATTTTTAAGCTGCTTTTTATTAAATAGTTCCAATTAATATAAATATGTATATACATAGGACAGAATCACACCATTAAGTGGTAATTCATTTTTATTAATTATCATTTAAGTATCGTATTGTCATCCAAAACAATCTCGTATATAAAATTTCAGTTCTACTCAATGCTTTAAAACGTGAGAAAGAAAAAAAAAACCGTTTCATGTTTCGACACAAGTTTCCAAAAGGGTCTCAAAGTCGCCAAAAATGATGTATTTGTAATTAATTGAATAATTAGTTTTAATCAATTCATTTTTAGTAATTGTAATTAAATTATTGTATTGTCATCCAAAATAATCATGTATATAAAATTTCAGCTCAATCGAGCGCTTTAAAATGTATTTTATTAACGATTGAAAATTCCACCAAGATAAATAAATAAATAAGTATATAGAGATTGTGAGCTAATAGTAGGAATTGAAAAGAAAAGATCTCAGTTTATTGCAATATCCATTCATTATAAATTAGGGTTCTGAATAGAAAAAATAAAATTTAACAAAATGTTGCACGATCTGGATAACATTAGCACAAAACTGGCAAACAGCAGTTTCCCAGAATATAACATAACAGATAGATGCCACGTGACCTCAATTGCAGCAAATCAAAACGTTTGGCGCGACAAAGTTCACCCGACTCTAACCAAAACAACTGTATAAAAATGAAACCAAATATTTGGTTTTTTACTGACGCATTTGATACTTGTTGATATCACCGGAGGAAGTCCACGTTGTGTCCAATATATTGGTCTTGCACATCAGTCTTGGTATTCTTAATTATTTTAGTTCCTAATAATGTTCATTTCGAATTTACTATTTAATGCAATTTATGCCGTTATTACTGTTATTTAGAAAATTTTGAGTTATATCGTGCAAAATGTAACACAGTGTACTTTTGTATTTTTCAGAAACAGAAGAGTAGATATCAGCATCGTATTTGATAGGCACAACTATTACGTACATGAGAAACAACCTAAATATAACGTAAGTTTTTGTATCTATACATGTGTGTGTGTGCGTGTACACTAGCAGGTATACCTGTTTTTCGCACGATTGAAATAAAAAAAATGTAACAATCAAGATAGAAAGACAAAAAAAGAAATTTAAGGAGGCATACATTTAATTCATATTTTAGATACTTTCAAGTAAATTACAAGTTTAACTGCAAACCAGCAAATAAAATAGCAAAGTAAAATAAATAAAGCTGAGTATCCTGGAATTTTCTAGGTTCACCTGTCATTCAATATTTAAACATTATCCTTTACCTCACCGTGAGAATCAATTTCTGAGCAAATTTCTACTCAACACAGGAAACATGCTTGCCAAATTTTGAGTCCATAGGTCTAATAGTTCCGGTAATCTCGTGAACGTGATATATATATATATGTGTGTGTGTGTGTGTGGGACGGTGTCTAGGGGTAATGATGAAATTTTGGACGAAAGAAAGCATAAGCCAAGTTTAAAGAACAATTAATTTATTAAGATAAGGAACAGGCTATTTACAGCTTTGAATTATTTACAAGAAGATAAATAAAAGATAGTTCGAACAGAGAGCAGGATTCACCTGTGAGACGGGGCCCCAAACATCGCTAGGCCTAAAGAAGGGATCTGCGTTGCTTGCAAAGTCGCTAAAAGGGCGTCAACCCTGCTTCGTTCGTGTCCGGTGTGAGAGTGAACAAACGATCTCGCACTCAGGGACCATATGCGTCTGACGTCTTCGCTCCGAATTCTTTCATTGGGCATTGAAAAGCCTCTCGATTCACTTCAGTTTGTTTGGGGCCGCCATCTCTTACATCTCTCTCGAAATATATTGAAAATTCAAAACATTCCAACCAATTAATTACCATTTCCTACATATATATATATATATATATATATATATA
>BMAV01017394.1:80420-93750 GCA_019973955.1 Trichonephila inaurata madagascariensis | reverse complement strand
AGAGAGAGAGAGAGAGAGAGAGAGATCGTAAGGTTTCTGATATTTTGAAAGTAGATTATTTGGCGACAGATAGATATTTAAGGAGGCTTAATGATCACAGTTCTGTAATTCTTTGTGATGGTTCTATAAAGACATATTATATAAGAATTCATTCACAGACAAAATGTGAGTGAGTGAATATTAACGTCGCAATGTTCAGCTACACGAGGGCTTTTGGCAAGGGACCACGCAAGTTTGAACTATGGTCAAGTATGGTCAGGTCTATGGACGACACCTGAGCTGGCACCCCCTTCTCCTAACTACCACACCAAGAGGAGGTCTTTTCAGCTCTCGACAGATTTAACGTGCATCGCGGCCCTGCACGGGGGGGTTTTTAGTGGTACTGGGCTCGAACTCATGACATGACTGCCATGATCCGATACCTTGATCACTGGGCTACCGCAGCAGCCCTCAGACAAAATGTGAAGGCAGCAGCAACATCATGAAAATGAGTGAGGTAAGTTTAGCTAACTGATAAAAGCGTTCTTTTGCTCAATCCTAAGCCCTCAGGTTATATATTTATCAAATATCTATCGATAATAATCTTTAATCGCATGCTTTTGGGCATTGGTCGAATACAATAGGTGATCCTATATTGCGTCAGTTCGTCGAACAAATAGGATAAGGAATACATTTAAGAACGCGAAAGTTACACATTTCTGGAGTATTTCCAGAACAAAATAAATTAAAGAAAATCTTTTTTAAAGAACATTGTAATAGATAATCATTATATATATATATATGCAATAATTCCCTCTAGCATCTTTTTAACTAACTCTTTTTATTAATATTTAAACAAGCTTTAATTCTTTGGTTCAAAAATAACACTTTAATCTTAATCGTAATCAACTAGTATCCGTAATCAACCAGTCCCACCCATTTCAACCAGTTAGAACTACTATTACATAATAATCACGCGGGTGTCACTGCCGGTATAAGAAGCGATAATCTTGTGTGATAGCTCTCTTTGTGTTTGTTCCTGCAGGGTGTCGCTGCTGCTTGTCTCTTTGTATGCTTTGCTTTTACCATATAAACGTCGCAAGTTTGTCTCCAGCTCGTCGTCTTGAAAATGTTCAAATAACTGCAGCTCTTTTATCCTTTGTGCTTTATATGTGTGTCTGTTAGTCCCTGATCTAATATGATATACCAATGGCATTATAAGCTTTTGATGTGTGTGTTAAAATAAAAATGCTGAACGTCCATTCAGAAGAAGTTTCCTGAGACCTGATATCCAAATACAACAGCACCGGCCAACGCTATTACATATATATATTGTAATAGTAATAATTCTCTCTAGCATCCCCTTTTAATTAACTTTTAATAATGTTCAAATAATTAAGTTTAAAACTAGCGCCCTAATCTTAATCGTAATCAACTAGTATCAGAAATTCCTGCCCCGCCCATTTTAACCAATCACAACAAAATAGTCACGCTGTCTTCACCACCGTGTGTAAATGTCGATGTCTCTGGAAATCCCGCTCTTCTGTCTTTGTCTGTAACATGTAGCCGGCTGCAGCGCGTTGTGTGTTTGCTCTTTGTCTTTGTGTTCGTCATGTGAAATGTCGCTGCTGCTTGTCGCTTCTATTATCTAGTGTGTTTTATGTGTTCGAAAGCTTATTGTGTTGTCGTAACTCCTTTGATATTACAAGTGAAAAGAAAGAGAAATAAAATGAAATCAGAATTTCTCCGCTCATTCAGAATAAACCAACACCGGTCAACGATGTTACATATATATACAGGGATTTTGTAACATTAATAATATAATTTTAACGAAATGTTCTACAAATTTAAAGATTTTTATTTGAATCGGGAAATTACTTTCTATTTCGTGCTTTATATAATCCCATTTCTCCACATTTTTTCACTCGTGTACCCCTCTTCCCCCTTGACCTATCATCCCTCTTCCAAATACCCTTTTTCATTATGTACAATTACTAACAAATATATGATCAGATACAATTAGAATGCAGAGATATTCTAGTTCCTGCCAGTAATGCAAAAATTGTGTATATTGTGTTATTATATGTATTTAATTTTTTAAAATACATATAAGTACGGGGGAAGGAGTGGCAAGCAAGCTGGAAACATTAAAGACAAGGGTAAGGTGATAAAAATGGGTAGATAGATTCGTTTCCAATTTATTGATACATCTTAAAGAAAGACCACTAAATTTACTGTAGTTCATCCTACAAAAATATAGAGCAATTAATATTCAGTGGTACATTAGTTGAAGAACAAATTAGTTTGTTGAATTTTTATTTTAGTTATATACACTTACACCATAAAAATCTGCGCACCAAGAAAAAGTCGTCTAAGTGAAACAAAGCCTTACATATGTAAGTACTACTTTGATATAAGTAAGTGATCAGAAAATCAAAGAAAAAGGATCATTTATTGCAGAAAAAAGTTCAAATGAACGGAAGTTTTAGTACTCTGTTGGACCCCCTCTAGCTCGAACGCAAGATGCGATACGAGAGGGGATTGGGGCATAAAGTTTCCGTATGATGCCCTCAAACATCTTGTTCTACAGTTGTAAACGTGTCTCTAGTTCGACCAAACTCGTAGGCTGTCCAACTTGCCGTCCCAAATGATTCATGATATTTAATTGATGACAAATCTGGGGATCGAGCAGGCCAGGGAAAGGTGGTAATGTGGCGGAAACATTCTTGTGACATCCTTGATGTGTGTAATTGAGCATTGTTCTGTTGAAGAATGGCTCCTGGGGGTCCGGCCATGAGTGGCAACACATGTGGCTGAAGGATGTCATGGACGTACCGCTTGGCTGTCATTGTACCATGGATCATAATTTAAGGGTGACTTTGTATCGTAAGCAATGGTATCCCATACCATCACACCAGATGTGGGAGTGGTGTGTCGCTGTAAAGCGAAGGCAGAATTGATGTGTACTGATACCTGTTCATTGTGTTTTTGTTCGTCAACGCCCTCTACCGGTGACATTTCTAACCTTTTATTTATTTATTTTGCTTTTAAAAAAAAATTAGATTTTTTGGGGAACTTTTTCTTGCAAGTTACACTTCTAAATCATATAATTAAAGCCTTTTACTTTTATGATTTTCTAAAGTATAAATGAACTTTTGGCTCACCTGTTATATATATATATATATGTGCGTGTGTGTGTGTAATTTTTTTAACTAAATATACACTCTTATTTCTGTGTATTTTGTCATTTATAATTGATATATAATGTTATAAAAAATGAATACCAAAAGTAAGATACGGGCTTTCAAAATTTGTAATCAGTGGTTAATTGGCATACTTCGTGCATAATTTTTTTAGCATTGTCTGATAAAGTTTAACGCTTTTTTTTGTTTGTTATTGTTGTACTTTCTTAGATCGTTGAAGTTATGAGTAACATCGGAGGTTTCCTCGGCATGTGGATGGGTGTATCTTTGATTGCTATTCTGAATTTGTTTGAAATTGTATTAACGATCTTCGTCTTTTGCATCAAGAGGAGAAAGAGCAAGAAAAAAACATTAGTAATCAATATTGCATAAATCCTTGAAGATAGTCGAGTCTGTATTCCTGTTTAAAATTTATTGCGCACTTTTTTTCACACAATCACTTATCGTACACCAGAGGAACGTGGTAACAAGTAGTATTGGGGAAAATACTTGTCACACACACACACACAATGCATGATTAACTTTAGAAAAATATATCTAAATTTATGTAGTAGGATTCAAAAGTTCCCGGACTGAGTCTATAACTTAAAAATATTACCAGTTAAGTTGCTGCAACATATCCTCCTTCGAAATAAGACTCTTGAGCAACAGCACACTTTTGCCATTGCTTGTAAAGATCATTGAAACATTTCTGGAATCCCTTTTTCCTTAATTGTTAATTAAGAATGTCATGCACATTTAACTTCATCTGCAGATTGAAATCAACGATCCTGCAAGTGAAGCGTGCCAATTCAAGAAATATTCTGAAGTTTCAGGAAGACAAATCAGGGGAGTAAGAATTGTGGCAAAACAGTTGTTTTCATTTTCACCCCGTCGTATTTTGAAACATGTTCTTACGTACCACTGCAGAAAACTTTTTAATGTTTTCCGCGGTGCAGGAAGTCTGTGGATGTACAAAGCGTTCGTCGTCTTTGACACTTTCTCTGACTTCGCTGAAACGTCAATGCCGCACAAAATCTTGTGTTCGCGGTTATGTATCACTGCCTTAAGCATACTTCAATATTTTGTAAATCTCCGTAACATTTCTTTTCAAGCCAACACAAAATTTGAAATTATTTTCTGCTCAACGAACGCAGTTTCTTTGAATCACCGTTTACTAAATGCATCCATCAACGAAATACGACACCGTTGCAAGCCACAGACCACGTGATTTGGGGAAATCTTTTTAAAAAAGGGGAAAAATGCAATGGCACTAAGGTTTCTGATTTCCCGGGTTTTTCCATTACCGGGAATGTCCGGGAAATTTTGGGAATGTAATTGTCGTTCCCGGGAATGGAATACATCAAAATTTCAAAAAATTTAAAAACAAGTTATTTTTAAATAAAATCAATAATAATTATATAAAGTAAGAATACATATAAATTCCAAAATTATAACTTATTTGTATAATGAGCTAAAAATACAAAAAATACATAATAAATTGATTATTCATTTTTAAAATAGGATTTCTGAAAGCATAAGCAATTTATACTTTTATCACTCAGCCCTAGTTCTAAGATTTCTGACGAACAATCCGGCAGCAGAAAATAAATGCTCTTTCGGCTTTAACTGACGTTGGAGGAATTTTTTTTAAAGTCTTACATAGTTTTATAATGTTTTGTGACGGATTTTCAGTCGAGTCGAAAAACTGCATTTCTTATTTCATGATTTTTTTGAAACTAGTAATTTTTTTGGTTGAACAAAATAAAACTTTTGTTTTAGAGTAACTTACTTTCTCTAATTTTCCAAAACGTCAGAGGTTTTTCTTTCAAAATCTTCATGCTCTCTTCTTCTGAGTGCGAAGAGTTGGATATTGATTCCCCTTCTTCGCAGAAAAGCCTTGTCTCTATCATTTGGGCTTGTCTACTCTAAGAATTTTTACCAGGCAATCGCGAAATATCGACAGTAACTGTAGCTGCTTTCTATTTCCTCCCCAAATTCAGGTATTGTATTAATCCTATTAAATTAACGTTGCGTCTCTCATTAATTCTTTGGATTAGAGAATACTTCACATTTTTTCGCAAATTCCGAATTTTGTTCGCTCAATTCTCCAATAACGAAAGAAAATACATCTTCTGCAGTTAGCAAAGTTGCATTTTATTTGTATGATTTTTCTAAGCTAATTTTTTACTGGCTTTAAGCCTGCTACAATTGTAGTCACAGTTTCAAACTCTACATTGGCTGTCGTTTTTTTTCTTCTTTAATATCAATTAATGCTTCTAAAATTGTTGACTTTATTTCTAAAAATCTTTCAGGCATTGCCAGAAATCTTATGATTTTCCGGGAACCCGGGTTCCCGGTAAAGAAACCCTAAGTGACACAGAAATGTTATCGAAGTCACTCTACCGCAAAAAAATTTCGCGTTACAGGCTCAATCCGGAAACTTTTGAATCCTACCTCGTATATCTGAAATTGCCTAAGCAATGATGAATATTGAACTAAGCACGTGTGCTTTTCCACAAGTAAGGAAAAAGTAAGAAATAAATTACAATTTTATATTTATTCAAATCACAAAGGTTGAAAAATCAATCATAAACAAGATATATAAAAAAAATGTAAGTCAATTCCTACTTAGATCAACAAAGAAAATTTTTATTTTAGATACTTTTTATAAAATAGTTACAATTAAATATTAATATTAATATCTTATTGTCATCCAAAACAATCGTGTACATAAAATTTTAGTTCACCTGAATGCTTTAAAACTTGAGAAAAAAACCTTTTCAAGTTTTGACCCAAGTCGCCAAAGGGGTTGCTAAGTCACCAAAAACGATGCCAACGTGGCTGTATTTGTAATTCTTTGAATAATTAGTTTTAATTAATTAATTTTTGTTAACTATAGTTAAATTACTGTATTGTCATCCAAAATAATCATGTATAAAAAATTTCAGCTCAATTGAGTACTCTAAAGTGTATTTTATTAACGGTAGAAAATTCCACCAAGATAAATAAATAAATAAACAAATAAATAAATAAATATAGAGAGAGTGTGAGTTAATAGTAGGAATTAAAAAAGGAAGAAAAAAACGACGAAGTGTATTGAAAATATATTAAAATAAAATGGATGCTTTTTGCTTGGGAAAATTAGCAGTGAAAATTGTATGGTAAGGAAAAGTCAATTTTTAAATTTTAGTAAATTTTCTGATGATTTATTCAGTTAGCATAAATATATATTACATGGGAGCTGAATGTCTTTTTAGTCAAACTTGACTTTATGATAGTGTGGAACAAATCTAAAAAAAAAATTCGATTATTTCAATTCCTACTCATTTGAATAAAAATTACAAAATTCTTAATGTTACATTAGTAAAGAATTAGGGTTTCTTATTTCTTGAAATTAAAAATTAAATTATAAATATTAAAACTTTTAATATTAATCATCAACTGATAAATGAAGCAACTCTAATAGCCAAATATAATACAGTAATGTGAAATGTAAATTGAATTGCATGTGAAAATAAAAGCAAAAGTATTTTACATTTAAAGAAATTCGTCTGATGAAACGAAAGAAATGCAATCTACAAATAACGCAGAAAAAATGGAAAAAAAAAATTGTTTGACAAAATGAAATTAAAAATGAGTTTATTTTAATTTACTGCTTAACTTAAGTTTCCAAATTTCAACAAAATAGTTTTCAATCCATCTGCTGAAATTCGAAGCTCTTGGTTTATTATATTACTGAGCCTAATACTTAGAAGAAATATTTTTTATAGTAATTACTTTTTTTTCACTTAGAATTGAGTATGGTGTTTAAATACATATAAGATATCTGGTACTTAAAATTTATAACTGAGGTAAATCATAAAACAAATATAAAGTCTACTGGAGTAATTGGTAGATTTATGGAATCCTTAGTTCTGACAAGAACGTTTTCCTTTTTTCAATTTCTACTATTAGTTCATAATATCCCTTTATATATCTTGTTCAAATTTTTAATCGTTAATAAAATAAATTTTAAAGCACTCAATTGAGCTATAATATTGACATACACGATTATTTGGGATGACAATACGGTAGCTTGTGATTGTAATTAATAAAAATTAATTGATTAAAGCTGATTATTCAAATAATTGCAAATACAGCCACGTTGGTATCATTTTTAGCGACTTAGCGACCGTTTTGGCGAGTTATGTCAAAACTTTAAAAGGTTTTTTTCTCACATTTTAAAGCCCTAATTTCAGCTGAAATTTTCTATACACGATTGTTCTGGGTGACAATACGGTAATTTAATTATAATTAATTAAAACTGATCGACTGAAACTAATTATTTGAAGAATTACAGATACAGTCACTTTGGCTTCATTTCTAGCGACTTGGGTCAAAACTTTAAAAAAAAAAATTTCTCACGTTTTAAAGCATTCAGTTGAATTGAAATTTTATTTACACGATTATTTTGGATGACAATACAATACTTTAACGATAATTAATAAGAATTAATTGCCACTTAATATTGTGATTCTGTGTGTGTCCTATATATATTCATAGTTATATTAATTGTAATTATTCAATAAAAAGTAACTGAAATAAAATTTTTCTTTGTTGACCTAAGTAAGAGTTGATTTGTAAAAAAATTTTTTGTATTGCTTGTTTGTTTTTTTGTTACAATTTTATTTTTCTATTTGTTAAAAATGAAAGATATTATTCAATTTCTGGAATTTTCTTGGTTTTTGCTTCTATGAGGTATTGAGGTTTTATTTGTAACTTAGAATTGCACTTCAGTTTGCGTTCGGCTAGCGTAGCCCACTGTCAGCACAGATTTTCGACACATAATATCCTCTTACACTCTTAATTCCCCTTTATTTTTTATTATTATTAATGTTTCTGAATGTGATTTAATATTCTGGAAAAGAAACTGCTGCCAAGTATTTTCTAGGTACTCAAAGAGGAGACAAATGTTTTGGCTGGACTTCAATGACCTCTAAAGGCTCTTGAGTTCATATGCAAAAATAAACCTCTAACTATGTTTTTTTTTTTTTTTAATTTAGTGTATGGACATTTAAAGCTCTTAAAAAGCTATGTATAATTAAATGAAGTTTTATTAGAAACGTTGCTTTTTACATTTTAAATTCATAAACTTATTAATTGTGTCCAAAAAACAACAGAAAATATTATTTCATTTTAAATACTCATCAAGCTCAAATTATTTAAACATGATTGAGGATTTCTTAGTTATTCGAAGAACATGCCCAAGAATAACATTTAACGATTGAAATTATTCTGATTATGATATTACTGAGGCCGAGTCGAGAACGAGACTGGATGCTGGCTCAGGCTTTAAAACGCCCCTGAGGGAACTAAGAATTCATTCAATCCTTCAACATATTCAGCAGAGTATTTGTGTTAAAAATGGCTGAGTGGAAATTTATAGAAATAAGAATTTGATCTCCGAAATATTGAGGGAAATTAAAATTAGGTTTGTGTATAGTTTAATTAATGATTATGTTTATGTCATGAAATGAAAAATAAAAATCTAGAAAATAAATATTCTCCCTTTGCTTTTAACTTTGTTGATAATACAAGAAATATCGGCTTACAAAAATTACAGATTGTTTTGACTTGATTGTAGAAACAAATTGTACTCCAGATTGTCAAATTGGCAAATCTATTCTAACGAATTAGCTTAAAAATAAGTTCTAATATCCTCTTATATTTAGAATATATATTTATGACACAACTATGCTCTAAAATATAATTTTAAAATATATATCACTACCACATTATTTTCGGAATACAATCCACGAGCCTGTTACATTTGCAATATATTTCACAAACATATTACATTTGTACCGTATTCAATTATTATATTATATTTGTAACATATGCCATGAGCCTATTATTGTAAGAATGTATTACAAGACAAATAATACTTTTGAAATATATTGCTGGATATTGTTTTCTTTTCAATGTGTTTTATTCTTCTATTTTTAAGAACATTAATTTTCATATTGTTGGAAATTGTTTTCATATCAAGAGACAATCAAAGCATTATTTGAAATGTGGATATTTTTCAAAAATAGCATTAATTCGACTGTAAAAAGTATATTTGTTTTGTTTTCTGTCTAATAAAAGTTTATAAATTGCATAATTATCATTGTTCACGTTCTTTGAATTCAATTATGTATTCAACAAACGAAGAAAATTGTATTTATTTCCAATATAGCCCAAAGAATTTATAATAAATGGTTCACATAACTATATCTTTGAAACATTTTTTTATTACTATAATTCTAAAAAAAAAATGAGAATTCAATGTCGGGGGGGGGGGGGGGGGGGGGGGGGGGGGGGGGGGGAGTTAACGGCTTCAGAATTATGAAAAACATAATTGATGAAATTACGAGCAAATCTGAAAGATAACGAAATGTTGACAACTATTTTAAATTTTTGGATGTTATTGCTAGATTTAATCGTTTTAAGAAAATTGTGTGTACTCTGCTTTCGCGCGCGGTTCTACATATCTATGCGAACAAATGTTTTCGTATTTGAAAAGTAATTTTAGTGCGCGGAGAAATTTTTTTATACATGAATGTTCAGAATCGTGTCAAATTTAAAGCCATGCATTATAACCCTTGATTGAAGGGGAATATTTATATTTTATATTATTTTTTTCTTATTTTGAAAGAAATGTTTAAGCAGTACATAACTTATGTATAATTTTAATTTTTTATTCTTGCTGAAGGTGTAAATGTATTTTATGTTAATAAATATATTTAAATATTAAGCAAAATTAATATATAATAAAACTCTGAATCCATATTCTTCCCCTATGTTCTCTAATTGAATGCATGATAGCAGGAGTTGAATTGTTTCAAATGTTTTCTACACGTCACACACCCTGAATCATATTAGTACAGTGCTTCTCAAACTTTCAATATTATTTGCGACCCAATATTCAGTCATAATTTTCTTCGCACCCTCCCCCCTCCGTACAATAACAATATATTGAATTCAATAATACTATATTTTTTACGCTAACACTATAATACTACTTTAAACTCTTAAGTGCCACCGGCGTATGTAAACTTCTCGCTCATCTAAAGCGTTAATTACCCCGGGCGTATATATACGTTTTTCTGAAGTACGATCTTTTCTGTGCACTGCTATCCATAAAATTATTCCGAAGGCTTTGGAATGCATTAAAAGGATCTTGGCAGTGTTTACGAAAGATTTGCTTATTTCAGAGAATTTGCTTTTTTTATTCTTTTTATTCCCCTCGTCCAATATATCACGCGAGCCTACGTGGAAAACGATGGCATTGGGAAGCGAATCGCGTATCTTTTAAGGCTTTAAGGAATTTTTTTTTAAATCGGCAGTTAAGGGGGATTAAATTTATAAACTGTACAAATTATCAATATAAGTATTAACTTTTGTATATAATTTTTTATATGATAAGCCATTGGGAACTATTAAACTTGTTCTTGAGCTCCTATTGTTAAATTAATTATAAAATACAATGTGCAATTATGATACATTTATAAGTGTATTATATCAATGGAAATGTGCATTTTATTTCTTATTATGTCAGAATTTATTTTGTCTGCTTACACTCAGTAAATTAATAATTTTTTTTAAAAAAATAATCTTTTCTTTTCGATTTTTTAATATTTTCTCGCCCCACCCCTCCTATTAGAATTATTACGCCCGCTTAGGGAATCGTTCTCTCCCCTCCCCCCTTTGAGAAACGCTGTATTAGTAGATTGGTTTATAATGACACAATTATATAAGGTTGTCGACCTTGATAGATATTTAAAAAAATAAAAAACTTTGCGAAAGTTTTTTTTTTATTTTAACAACACACATTTCTTTTAATCATTTATTTCATGCAAACTTTCTGGTTTTTATTACTTTGTTACTATTAAACAACAGCAGTTATGACTTTTAGCCTAAAAACAACGTATTGTTCTTACATCAATTGTGAATTTTTCTAAACAATGAAGTCTACAATAGATTTTTTTCCCTCTTGTGATGTGATTGTCAGATATGATGTACTTCAAAATAACTTTTGGGAAAAAACAATTGGTACCATGCACGAGCATCATTCGTTTTGGGGTGAGAACCGTTTTTGCTAATACAATTGTACCATAGTGTGAGCTTTCGTAACTATGTGTAAGGTGTGATTTAAATCAACTTAAGTCCATAAATATAATCTTTTTTACTTGAACGTAAGAGGGTAAGTGTTGATAACTTCCTATATATTAACCAATATACTTTTAAAATATTAAATATTATATTTTGAGACTATGGAAAAATTTTAGGTATTTTTTAATCGAAGGTAATGTTCTTGCAATCATCAAATTCTTGAATATGTATAGAATATTATATGAACTCAAAATTATTTGTTTTATGTTTTTTACCGATTTTATGAGTTATCAATAAACTTTTTAAAAGTGAATTAAAACTATTTCAAAGATTTACATACTTTTGCAAAATTTGCACATCTTTCCCCATTTGTGTTTTTTCCCATAAGCGAAAAAAAGGAGCCTTTTACATTAGTAAAGGTGTGTGCAAAATATTGTACCAATAAGTATAAAATTATTTCGGAGGACCCGCGATAGTAAAAAAACAGAATATTCACTATCTGGTATGTGGTACATATAAAGAAGAAAATGCTTAAATATTCTTCTATTATATTATAATAAAAGTTTAAAAATATTGAAAAATATAAAGTAACTACGTATTAATAGAATTTTCAGTTTTAGTGACTGTGAGATGAGTTTTAGATGATACTTGTGGATATACAAACTTTATAGAGAACTTGTGAATCTATTTTGCATGCAAAATTATAATTTTTTTTTTTTTACTCGTGTAACCTTCATCTGGTTTTTAAATTAGAATAAATATAAGAATAAATGTGTGTGTGCTAAAGTCATAGTCCAGAACTCGTGGCCGGCGTTGTTTTCTTCAAGTACTGGTACAAGGTACTTGAGCACGTTTAATCTGTCAAGGCTCACATTTAGGTTGACAAGAGGGAAATTTGAAAAATGGAGTATCAACTCACAAGTGTCATCTACACCACTTGAACAAGGCTCAAACACGCAGTCGATGCCTGGCATTCATAATTTTTGTGCAGCTGTATGTGCGATGTTCATAATGCTGCTGAGCACGTGCGCGTGGGGAAAATATTAAATTTATTTTTGAATCAAATTTTGTGAATTTCTTTTTGTGGGGGGAGGGGGATATACAGATTAAAAATTTTACTACTAAATTATGCAAATGGAACTCGACTCCCCTTTTTGATGTGCAGCACTGAAGTCATCTAAAAATAGCTGAAATAAATTTATTATGATTTAAAAAATTTTTAAATAAAAAAAACGATCCTTTTATTACTACGAAAATGTTAAGAATAATATTACGAAGCGTACATATGCGCAAAAAAAAGACTCGATCATTTGAAAAAAAAATTATGTTCTAATTGCTTGGTACCCAGTTATAAAGTCTGTTTTTCTAAATTCTCTTGTCGGATCTGTAGAATGAAACATCATTCATTGCTTCATTTTACCAAACCAGCTGAGGTCTCTCACCGGAATAAATAATTTCCTACAAACTCTTCGATTTAAGAAGTGTACTTTTATGTCTAATGCTGATGTAAGTTTGAGAGAGAATATTGAGATCTTTTTAGTGAAAAATATCATTGACTTTACACCTTCTTCCGCATTAAATATTTCAAACTTAGCTGTCCCAAATTTTCTTCTGTTGGCTCAACCTACATTTAGCAAACCATGCTGTATCGACGCACTGATAGGATGCCAATGGGTATTCCAGACTCTAAAACATGGCGCTTAAAAAACTAACAAAAATAAACACGTTTTTGTTGTAGATCGAACAAAACATTGAAAAATAAATTATAGTTTTAAAAAAAAACTTAAAAAAAACACGCTTTTTTAGTTAATTGAAGTGAAAAGTAAAAAATAGTTCTTAATATAAGAATAAAATGACTAACGAGGAAATTAATGTCATTGTGGTAAAAGTCCTTTGTACTGCATTTTTACACTAACTCTGCATTTCAGAACAGAACTAGTAAGAAACTATAATAATTGATATCGAACACCCCACGCTTTTACCACGATGACGTGGCCGCGGTAGCCGAGTGGTATAGGTATCGGATCGTGGCT
>BMAV01017394.1:59297-75420 GCA_019973955.1 Trichonephila inaurata madagascariensis | reverse complement strand
AGCTCTGCACATTCTCGTCCTATGGAGATCCCCTGTGTCATCTTCGCAGCCTAATGGACTAAATTCATGTGACGTCATTAGTCACATGATAACTGAGCCACGTGTTTTCGTCAAATCGGTTCATAAATTAATGCGACGTCATAATTATATCATAAATATAATCGCGCGTTTCCAGCCAATTAGTTCATGAGCTTCACTGTTGCCAACTTTTGCTTTTTGCAGGAGCTTTCTTTAAGAAAGAACATATTTGTCAACGATATAATAATGTACATAGTTAAACAAAATGTACTTAATTTAAAATTATTCGTATAATGTAAGTATTTTTTTTTTAATTTTGAAAACTGTTTGAAGAATTTTAGCACGTGGACTCTTTACGCAATCATCAAATTTTAAATGTTATCTAAACTTAACAAGTTGAACAACTTAGTGTGTCAATTTTTAATCAATGGGAAACACGTGATTTCCGTTATCACGTGACCATCATGAATTTAGTCCATTAATTGTAGTTATATTTTATACGATGATATACAATGTTATAAAATGAAAAAAAAAATTTTAAGTTCATTTCATTTATTTCTGAATCATGTGGCGTCTTCCGCAAGTAAAGGGGTCAGATGCCAAACACGCTTATTTCCTTATTGCTGTAGTGTTATGGCCTTTTCTACATGCATCGCAGGTGTAGCTTTATATGCGTAACTCACTTATATTCATAATATCTTATTTAAAATAACAAGTACGTTTATGAACTATAAATATAAGGAACGTAATAGTAACAAAGTTGTACTCACCACTTTAAATGTTCATAAGATTGAAAAATAAGGCCGATTAAAGACGATTAATTCAGATTAATTCGCAAGCCATATTCGATGTCAGACCAGACTCTTCACACAAGTGGCTAAAATTCCCCTTATCCAAGCATAAACGTACAATTAACAAACTGGCATCTTCCCCCGAATTACCTTATATACTTTCGGATATCTTTTGAACAAAGTCGCTAAATCCCGAAAAAAGTTAATTACATGGAAAATTCGTTCAATAGAGATTCCTCTTTTAATATACGTTAAAAAAAAACTCCACAAAACAAATTTTAAATTCTTAAGCGCTATATATTTAAAAAAGAGTAATTATTCACTTTTTTTGAAAAGTAATATCTATTAATTTATATATCTTATCTATCAGATAGAAATCTGCAAGACAAAAAAAAAAAAAAAAAAAAACATTGTCCAGGAATACACTTTATTTTTTCAACTTTAAAAAATAGTCTTATATTAAAACTAATTAATTTTGTAACATTTTCTGATTTTAAGCCAACGAGTAATTTTAAACGTACGTTATTTTATAACCATTAATTTTAAGCATATACTACCACATGCGTTCTAAAATTTAATTACTGATAAAATCTATTAGTTTTATTTGAGTTTTTTGTTGAAAAATAATGGCGTCTAGATGAGTTAGGCATCAGGTAAAATCAGTTCAAGGTCATTGATCACCCTAAGTGGGGGCTGCGAAGAATAATTTGAAAAATGTCCCGAAATATTTTAAAAATAGGGAGAAAAAAATCGAATTACCAGGGAAAAAGTTTGTTCATAAGAAAATGAACTTCGCTATTTGGAGGTTATTTATTTTACGAAAAAAAATAGTTATATTTTTGGTTGTTGTTGTTGTTTCAAATCCCCTTGGAGCAAGAAAGCCTACACCAAGTCCATTTGACCTTTCCGCATAAGAATGTCACAAACCAGGTCTTGATCTCCAAACAACCGTCCCAGGGAAATGACCCAGCAGTCCAGAAGATGAGCAGGAGAAGCAGGCAGAGAGCAGTGACAAGTAAGGAAAGACTTTACCCCTTGCACAGAGAGGTCATACCACGCAGGTGACCACTTCTAAAGCGCGCCAAAGACGTCTGAAGAGCCCTGGATCTCCTGGACTGTAGAGATAGGCCAGGATTCTTAGCTGTGTACCATTGGTGAACAGGAGGGTTTCTCCAAGTCAAATTCATTTTAGCTCTGTGGAGGGAATGAATTTCAGAATGGCTCAAGACAAAGAAACTGGGGTTAGGGAGATCACAACCCCTACCATCCAGTTCATTAGCTGCCTCGTTCCCAGGCAAACCCACATTCGACGGTATCCTTTTGGAGACACTTGTTTCCTCTTAACCAATTAGGATATATCTAGATCACTATTGAGCATAATTTTTGGCCAATTCTTAAAATATTGAATGGAGCTTATGCTGTCTGTTTTTTCCAAAATAGAGAAATTCGTAATATACAAGTTCGTTATACGAAGGTTCGACTCTCTGTCGATAGAGATAGATATAGATAGATAGAGATAGATGTGTGTGATAAATTTGTGTCTCTAAATTCGAAACTTATTTTTAAGATCTAATTCATGAATCCGAATAACCTATTTCAAAATGAGCGTCTCATTTGATCTTTTTTAATAAAGCATTAAAAACATTGTTGGTATATTTATTACCGATTCTTTAGACTTTGAATTTTTGATTGATTTATTGGCGATTTCAAGATTCTTAATCGTTTTTACGTACCTTATTGACCGAGTTTCAATATTCCCTAAACAATGCCATTTTAATAAATAAGTATAATTCTTCCCTTCGCCTAAACACGTGACTGTATTCTTTATAATACGCTTTTCCTTGGTCTTGCCTATATACAAAAACGGGATATTTGAATAATCCCCCCCCCCTCTTGTATTTTGTACAAAAAGAGAGCATGCTTAAATAACTCACCTGATGTTCAAGATCAAGACTCTTTATTTTTTCAGCACCGACTACTTCCTCCTAGTTAGCCAAAATATGTCAATATTTCTTTGTAATAATATATATTATATATTTATTTTTCTTGTGCGTGTTTATGTATACTTAGGAGTTCCCGGACTAACTTAAAAAAATATTACCAATTAAACTGCTGAAACACATCCTCCTTCGATATAAGACCCTTGAGCAGCAGCACACTTTTGCAATGCCTTTTAAAGGTCATCGAAACATTTATGGAATCTATTTTTAGCCATGACCTTTAATTCAACCTGCGACGCCTTCATTCAACCTTCATTTGCAGTTTGGTCTTCGTTAAACATGCGGAGAACGATATTTGTTGACACACCCAGATCCTTAAGGTATCCGACTACGTTCGGAACCGTGATTTTGCAAAAGCGTGTAAATGTATAATTTTCATGATATTTAGTGTCACTTAGATTAGAATGCATGTATAAAATTGTTTTAAGGACATTATGACAAAAAAAAAATTATTTAAATACAATATTTTGGCAAAAAATTAACTTAGAATAACTTTTTCCAAATGTTCTTTTTGTAAAAAATGCTTCTATTGTGTTAATATCTTGCCTGTATATAGCTCAGACCTCTGTATAGAGGCTCAACTATGATTTTTGAAAAATTCACATTATCATCAGAGTTATAACCATTTGAAATTATCGGCGTATTTTCTTAAAATTTCTACCTTCCGTTTTCGTAAAACATGGATAAACCGACTTCCAAGTTATGCACTTCAAAAATTCTAGTTGAGCCTTTGTACAGAGGTCTGAGCTGAATACAGGCAAAATATTAATACAATAGAAGCATTTTTTACAAAAGGAGAACATTTGGAAAAAAGGTTATTCTAAGTTAATTTTTTGCCAAAATATTATATTTAAATAATTTTTTTTGTCATAATGTCCTTAAAACAATTTTATACATGTATTCTAATCTCTAAGTGACACTAAATATCATAAATATTATCCATTTACACGCTTGTGCAAAATCACGGTTCCGAACGTAGTCTCATACCTTAAGATTCTTAGTATCCATTGACATATGGCCGAGGATATCCCAACTGATTCTGTTACTGTTTGAAGCCTGTTCTTACGTACCGCCACATGTGGTTTTAACATCTTAAAAACAGTTGAAACCAAGAAAGTAACTATATTCTGTAAGAAACTAAGTCAAAAATATAAAAATTAAACAGCTGAAATTATGCTCTAAAATGTCATTTCCAGGTACAGTTTCGAATTGTGTAATTTCCACATATTATTTGAGTTTTTAAGGAAATACGCGGGTATTTATAATCTATAAAAATAAGTAAAATTGAAGTATTTGTAATTTCAAATTAACAGCCTTTTACTAAATGCATTTAAAAAGTATACGGTACTTATATATAAAAAAATCAATTTCTTAAATTTTTGTTCCGGCTAATCTCTGAAATGGATGGACTGATTTTGGCGGGACTTCCACTGGCCGATAGTTCATGTTATAAGGAGCGATTTAGGCTACTTTTATTTTAGAAAAAGTCAGGGTTCCGTGAAAACAAAATTAAAACCAATAAAATAGTGAACAATATCCGATTCAATTGGAGAAGTATGTATTATTATATCTAAATATAAAATTGGATGTTTGTATACATGGCCTCTTTTCACTCCAATACCGTTCAACTGATCGCTATGAAAATTAGCATATACATGTTTTTTGTGGAGATTGTTTTTGAGATACGCTCTTTTTGCAGCTCCCCACCAGGTGGCGCTACAGAATATCAACTTCTGCATCGTTCAATCCATCGCCAAGTTGGCAACATGGTCGCGAAAATGCCAACTTGGCTCTATAGCCAAAGTTTCACTATGTTTACATTGAATTGCCATTATAATGTAAGGAACGTCGTTGCTTGCGAATTACATTTTGAACATAAAATAAATACAACAGAAAATACCAACGTTTTACACATCCAGATGAATTTGCACTATTTTAAGCAATTACACAAAATTTGTAACAATATGCTACTCTTGCTCAGCACAGATCAGTTTAGGAAGGTTTTTTCCAAAAATCTACCCACAAGGGAGTTACGGGGGTGTTATAAATAATTTAAAAAATCCTTTTCATCAGCTATTAGAGTTACAGACTTAAATTTTAACATATATTTGTTCAGCCGAGATAAAAAAAGTTTTGTTTGATTTACAATTCACTTAAAAATAACTCTTTAAAAACTTCTTTATTCTTCAATCTGTATTGTTTAATTTTTTCAATTCACCCATGCGATGAACTGGTATACCAGCTAGTGATTAATAAATTACTTCCCAAAAATATCCGAAATTTAAATTTTTTGTATTGCTTTTTTTATACATCAAGAGAAAAATAGTAATTCTAAAAATTTGTTTTTATTACGTTGCGGAGTATGAAGATGCAGTAAACTTCGTAAAGACAGCTTAGAATAAGACGTATAATTTTATTACTGTGAAATTGTTTATGTTTTTTCCACTATTTCTTCGCAAAAAAAATACGCAAATGTACAACTTTCAGACAATTCAAGATTAATAAAATATAAACAAGTTTCGTTTATTTTATTAAAACACTAAAATCAAGTCACATTTTATGCACTATAAAAACACATGCGAGTGTGAACCAATAGAACGAATTTCGTTCGTGGTTTAAATTAACATTCGTTATTCCATGTGACGCTTTTTGGACGTTTTCTTGGAAGATTCCTCATCCGAATCAGTCTGGTGTACTTTTCTTTTACCACTAGAATCGGTAGATGGCGTTTCTGCTCTTTCATCTTCTTGTTCTGCCACACTTTCAACGTCCACATTGCCTAGAGGTAAAGCTATAAGCTCCTCTCGAGCAGCATTCATTATGCTTACCATAATTGTCGACACTAAAACATGTGGTACAATATGAAACCGATCTGCATTAACTTGCAAACTATCCTCTTCCAACTCCGGCGCATCGGGACTGTCCGCCGGGATTGGGGATACATTCTCCGATGTATTATCAGGAGAATCAGTTTCTCGAAGTAGAGCTATTCGTGGTGGAACTTTTATTGGGGATTTCGGAGGCGTGTCTGTTAATTGGTCAGGTGAGAGTTTTAAAAGTTTTTCGGAAGATGGTATACTACCCTCTACCGAGACTTGCTCAACGGGAACCAATACACAAACTTTCATTTTGGCATCCACTTCCGCTTCTTCACTAACCGGTGAAGCATTGTCTGGAGAAGTAGCACCTTCTGGCGAGGGAGAGGCTATTTCTACTGGAGGAGGTGGGGTTGGTGTTGAAGATTTATCAGAGGAAGACAATACAGAAGGGGGTCTGGTTTCTAGGGTTAGATGACGGGGTAGATCATCCCTTTCAAGATTAACATATTCTCTCATCGACTCGAAAAAGTAAGGTGAAGTTTTTTCTTCGCTTTTACTTGGGCAATCCTCTGCTATAGCGCTGTCCGACCTATGAGCTGAACTTTCAGTGGAAGTTGAAGGGTCTGTTTCTTGCTTGTCCTTGTCTGCTTCCGAAGTGTGCAAATAGCGAGCCATCGTTGGTTCATCCATGGTTGCCCTCAGAAGCTTCCTAACTTTCTTCTTTAGGTCAGCTTCCTCTTTCTCCTTCCGATTTAACCAAATATCTGAAAGATTTAAAAGTTTTAAGTGTGTAAAAAATGCTATAGACTTGTTACTTTAATATATTCATAGACTTTCCTGCAGAAATGGGAAAACCAAAATATCTTTACCGCGTACATTTACAAGGTAAGCATCAGCTGAATATTCTTAAAGAGAATACAAACGTATATTTACTTTTCCATACTAGAATCTTTCCTGTAGTTACTAAAAATATGCGAGTGTCAATGAACATAGCATTTTGATGCTATCGGCAATGGCTATCCAGACTATCCCGATTCTGAGCCTCGGTCAATTGACGAGAGTGACCTTAGCTAGTATCTACTCTCGAAACGTCTATATAGCGTCAAAGTTAAAGCCTTCAGTAACCATTAACTTAATATACATCAACCCCCATCAAGGCAGGTCTTCAGCAGCAACAGGACTGAACCTGCAACTCATTAACTTGTGGGTCGCGTTAACGAAAATAACCATTCGTCTGTAATGTCCCTGCAGTTACTGGGAAGTTGGTCATTTTGTACCCATTATTTTTATCTATACTCCCATGAAGAGCCGACAACTGTTTTGGAGATAAACCATTTAGATATCTCGACAGCTCATGAAAAAGGTTTCTTTGAGATGCGAGTTTGATCATGGAATGAATTAAATTTTCAAGTCTAAATTCTTGTACTTCAAACATCCGAAGTGAAATTAAAGTGAGAAAAATGCATCACAGCACTCCCCCCCCTCACTCCAGGTTATTGTATAATACATTTATAAACATCATTGATGAACGCAAAAAAATTCCAAATTGGGTCTCTTTTTTATTAATACAGTTCGAAAATCACTAGATGTTTCCATATATGTATATCACGACCACTTCCTGATGCACGTCATCATTTGGGCATCAACCGGAAAAGTTGACAGATGTCTTTCTGCGGAATATGATTTAATTAGTGAGTTGAAACTGAAATACAGGAAGGGTTGGGGATGCTTGCTCATAAAAGCTCAAATGTGTGAATCACGACAGACATGGAAGAATTGGAGAAGCATAAAGAGATAACTAGAAATATGTGCAGTGAGCTTACAGGCATTCTGCTGAAATAGGAACACAGGAGACCATTAAAGAAACGAAGGAAAACATTTCGGGCGATAATTTCACCCCGATGCACCTTCTTACCTTTGGTTTTAATATCACAGATTAAAACCTAACAATTTCAGCTCAATAGAAACTATACCATAAATTGGGGTTGTTAAGCTCTGTAGTACACGACAGATGCGTATCCTATGCTACCCTGGACGTCTCCAGATGAGTCCTTGCTGATCAGAGCTCAATTCGAAAAGCAAACGGAACTCGTACCTGAAGACAATTCTATTCCATTCAGTAAAATTCAAAGTCGAATGTGCCCGTGGTCTTGTGAATGTGTAAAGTGACATTCAATGGCAAGGGTTAATCAATACCATGGCCTTCGTGACTTTAGCGCCCGTTCGCTAGTTATCCATTGATGAGCATCGCTGACGGTGTACATTGAGCGCCGATTGGTTATGACTGTCCTTCCTCTCAGTCAACCACTGCCCCTTCCTTTATGTTTTGTACAGCCAAATGTAAAGATTTTGCATGGTTAAGGAAACGGGTTGATCAAATAGCATCTTTGCGCGTTCTCTAAACTTGAAATAGCTGCTCATACTATTAGCGAAATTTGCTTACGAAGCATTGGTGCAATCCACATGGAGATTGCTTGAATGGAATGCCATTGATAATCCTCGGTCTTACACACCAATTGGATCTTTAGTTTCAATGTAGTGGAATTCCAACTAGTCAATGATTGGCTGCCAAAAGCTATTCAATTGCATGTTTCATCTTAAGGTACGTGCGATTACGTTTTAGATTCAAGGAATGTGCGTTACGTTTTTAATAGTTTTAGATTCGATTTCAATTTTAGAGAGCGCCTATATTCTACCTCTGCTAAATTCCAAATTACCCTCTAATATCTCACTGATCAGTTTAATGAATTGCAGTCACATGAGTTTCTATAAACATACGAGATGCGTATTTTCCGGAGTTAAGAAAAAAAAAATTAACGGCATAGTTACGAATTCAACAAACTGAAAGGTGCGGAATAAAGTAAACACCTCCATATCTACACTTTAATTTGAATTTGTAGATTACATACAGTTTCACCTTGTATCTACAGAAGTGCCATATGATTCAACAGAGTAACTGTTTCAACCCTTTCGTGGGCCTTTGGAAGAGATTACTTCAAATCTACATGATCTTAAAAACACACCTTTGAGAAGCTCAAAATTCAATATATTGGCCTTGCTATTATAACGATGAAAAGACTAATTCCCGCTTCAGTTTTGTGGTACTGCACCTAATCCAGCAACTATGACATCTGTAAAATGGACAAAAAAAAATGGTACTAAAGAAAGAGTACCTTGTTCAAAAGCTGTCGCTGTATATAACGTCACGTGAGGGGTTGATCGCTTCGATCAAAGAAAAGAACAGATACCAAATAAGATCTGTAAAATGGTAACATTGTATCTTTTATTTTCTTATTCATCTTGACATCATAAATAGTTCACGCTGTACCAAGTGAACCAAAGAAACGGAAGTTTAGATCGGCTGACATTTTGTACAGCATTAACTCGTTAGATGATCGACTAATATTCTTTAAGAAAAAGGAAAAGATATCCTGCTGGCTTCCAAGCAAACAATGTATTTCCGGAGGATGTGCACTTAACCAGTGGGAGAAATCATGTGCCAAAGATTGTTTCCAACTACAGACGATGTAGAAAGTTTAGCAGAAAGGGTCAAGAAAAAGAACCCGCGACATGTGTGTAGAGTATGATGCTCTCTTGTGAATTGCAACATGCATCTCATCTGTTCATGGCAATTAATCGCCATTAAATTTAATTTTCCTTATGACTGTGAATGGTTCTGTTGGGGAAAAAACAAATGTTCAACTCGTTGCCAGCCAATGGCAAAATATATAATAAAATTATAGAAGATGATTTGAAATTTTTTTTAAAATTAATTTCATAATTTTATATTTAAGCATTTGTAATTTACTATATTTTGCATTTTATGTAAATTGTATATTTGTACTTTTAAATCTGGAAGCAATTTCTTCGTAACCTTCAGTTTACCGAACTGGCAACAGTCTAGTTGAAACGTTTTTATGTTAGAGTAGCTAAGCATAATAACAATGAAACTGTTCCAATTCTTTAAAGCAATTTTCTATACTTTAACATTATAGAACTAAACATTCATAACAGTTCCTTGAGAAGTATTTTTCCCACTCCTGAAATTTAAATATAAACATAAAATTCGGCAACATATTTCCTTAAGGTATCCGACTACGTTCGGAACCGTGATTTTAAAAAAGCGCATAAATGAATAATTTTCATGATATTTAGTGTCACGTAGATTAGAATACATGTATGTAATTGTTTCAAGGACGTTTTGACAAAAAAAAAACAACTTAAATACAATATTTCGGCAAAAAATTAACTTAAGAGTAATTTTTCCAAATGTTCTCCTTTTGTGAAAAATGCTTCTATTATAATATTTTGCCTGTCTATAGCTCAGACCTCTGTACAGAGGCTCAACTGGAATTTTTTAAATATATAACTTAGAAGTGGGTTTATCCATATTTTACAACAACAGAGGGGAGCAATTATAAGAAAAAAAACGCCAATTATTTAAATTGGTGGTAACTCCGAAAATAACGTGAATTTTTGAAAAATTCTAGTTGAGCCTCTGTAGAGAGATCTGAGCTATATACAGGCAAAATATTATAATAGAAGCATTTTTCACAAAAGGAGAACATTTGGGATAAAAATTATTCTAAGCTAATTTTTTGCCGAAATATTGTATTTAAATAATTTTTTTTTGTCAAAATGTCCTTAAAACAATTTTATACACGTATTCTAATCTAAATGACACTAAAAATCCATGAAAAATCCATTTACGCTCTTTTTAAAATCACGGTTCCGAACGTAGTCGGATACCTTAAATGCTATTGTTTGATTGTTAGTAAAACATAAAAACGGTGAGAAATTCAAAAGAGAAGTAAATGGCCCATGAAAGGATTAGAGTACAAAAAATATTGAGAGTTACCCATATATAACATAGCAGATGTCATAAGTTCGATCGACTCGAGGAGGGCGAGAATTCTATCCACGACTTCAGAAAATTCATCGCAGCACCCCTCGTCTTGCTCGTAGTTTCTGCGTACGATGTGGTACATTTGTAGAAACTCTTCCTCCGTCACGTGAAATTCTTCCATTTGCCGCCTAGCAGTTTGCAACTCCTGTTCCGTGTGGTACCTTCCTGGAAGGAAAAGACATTCTTATTAGTATGAGCATGAAGTATGAGGTACAAATAAACGCACCCTTGCAATCTCCTATTAAACGCACCCTTGCAATCTCCTATTAACATATGTTTTCTACTGATAAAAATTAGTATTTCAGAATTGTAATTTTATGATGACCGCAACTTGTTCTTAATGAAAAGACGTAATCATTTTTTTCAAAAAATAGTATAAATATTATTTTTAAAAATTAATAATCAAAAAGCTACTAAAAAATTACGCAACGAAAGTCTTCGTACACTTTACAAAAATCTCAACATAACTTTAAACATTGTATTCGTTTCTTAATTTAGTACTTAGTAGGATATCTTTTAGTGTCCACAACTTTTAAACATCTTGGTTCAGATTTAATCAGCTTTTTGTAATTTCTGCATCGATTTTCCTCCATGCTTCTGTGATAATTTTTACTTTACACATTACGAGTTTATAAGTCTTACCTTCTTTCCATGAAATTCTCACCAAATATATTCTATAGAGCTAAATAAAATGATTGAGGAGGCGTTTTCATAATTTGGGGACACTTAAAGAGACACCAGTGGCGTGCATTTTGAGAAGTGCGCTTGGAGTCATTATCCTGTTAAAAAATGAAGTCATCTCCAATATCCAAATTTTGGGCGGAAAATTTAAAATTTCTCTTCGAAATATTTAAATAGAGCTCATGATTCATAATATTGTCAAAAAATACCAAATTACCCAATTCGGAAGCCGATTTACACCCCCACGTAAGAACACTTCACCTCCATGGTTCACTGATCCAACTAGATTCTTGGTATTATGTTTCAGAAAACTCAACATTGACAGCAAATTGATTGGGATGACATAAAATTCAACATTTTTGGTTCCGATGAGTGTATAATAGTTTGTAAATGGAAAAAATGAGGAATTGAATCTCATGAATTTATGTGGAACAAGAATCTCTCCACCTCCATTCTTCAGCATGAAGGTAAAAGTGTTCTTGCGTGGGGGTGTAAATCGGCTTCAGAATTAGGTAATTAGGTATTTTTTGATAATATTGTGAATCATGAGCTCTTTTTAAATATTTTAAAGAGAAATTTTAAATAATCCACCTAAAATTTGGATATTGGAGAAGACTTAATTTTTTAACTGGATAATGACGCCAAGCGCACTGCTCTCAATGTACACCGCTGGTGCCTCCATCACTGTCCCCAAAATCTGAAACCTCCTCAATCACTTTATTTAGCCCAGTAGAGCAAATTTGGTGAGATTTTGATGTACAAAAAAAAAAGAACAGGACAAATAAACACAAAATGTGAAGTAAAAACTATAATCACAGAAGAATGGAGGAAAATCTATGCATAAATTATAAAAAAACTTATTAAATCTATACCAAGACGCTTAAAAATTTTTGTGGACACTAAAAGATATCATACTAAGCACTAAATTAAGAAAGAAATACAATATTTAAAGCTATGTTAAGATTTCTGTAAAGTGTACGAAGACTTTTGTGGCGTAATTTTTTAGTAGCTTTGATTAATTTTAAAAAATAGTTACACTATTTTTAATAAATTGGTTATGTCATTTCATTAACAAATTGAGGATATCATAAAAGAATTACAATTCCGAAATATTAATTTTTTTTATGAGTGGAAAACATTTTATAGGAAGTTGCGAGTGTACGAACACTTGTGGTCCACTGTATATAGTTTTGCGTTCATTATTTGCGTGTAGATAAAGTATTATTTTACGAAAATCGTCATAAACACAAAGTAAATAGCTAATAAGACTAAAATACTATCTACAAATCAGGTAATTTAAATATTTTATGAAATTTTGAAAATATGCATCTAACAATGAAACTTTATTTTTTCTCACAATTTTAGAATCAGTTTGATTATAATTTCGCGAACTTTATAGGGCAGTGGTGCCTTCCACATGCAAGTCACAAACTGTACAAAGGACATGAATAAAAGCCTTTAATGACCTGCCCTAACAGTTATTCATTTCGTCTCAGTCGTCTAAGGCAGTGATCTTCAACCCCGGTCCACGGACCGGTACCGTTTCGCGGATCAAATGGTGCCGGGCCGTCTAAAGAACATTAAACTATTGCCATTTTTTTTTTAAAGTGGTGCATTTCTCTCGGATTTGCTCAATTTTCCACGGAAATCATTTTATATTCCACGTTAAGTCACTTTTATTCATTTTTGGTGTAACTACATTTTATTCAGAAAGCACACACATATATATACAACTAAACTAAAATTGTTAAATCAAAACAATCTAAAATATAAACAATCAACGTGTCCCACCCTCAGTGGTCCCCGGTAAAATTATCAAACGTTGACTGGTCCGCAGCGATAAAAAGGTTGCGGAGCAATGGTCTAAGGCACATGCGTGACATATCTGAAGCGATAGGTCGGTGGATCACAAATAAACACCCCTGCCAAGGTCAACTGCTTGTCACCAGAGTGGTGTCCCAGGAATGTAACACTAGATGGCAGCACAGCTTAACGATACTTAGAATCTTCCCATGTTCTTCATGAGATCGAAAATGTATTAGTCATATATCTTCCTCTTTTTGGGAATGGCAAGTTTTTTTTATACAAGCTTAAAAGGCTGTTTTCGGTTAATGTTAAGAAATAGAACCCGAATTTGGAACTTTCAGATATAAAAGAAACGAAAAATTAATGATATCCTGGCTTTACTATCCTTTAGAAAGCATTTTTTTTATCACACTTCCTTTTAACAGAGTTGATTCATTTTTTCTGGTATAAAATGCGTTTCGCGTTTTTTCTCCTATACCGTAATGTTAAATGGGCTATGCCTTCCCGTATTAAAATGAAAAAGAAAGTAGTCATGGAATATTTTGAAATTTTTAAAAACACTATTAACAGATACGAGCTATAATTCTACAAATTTCCATGGAAATGGAGGCATTTTTGTCTGAAAATGTGCTTCGCGTTTAGTTCAAGCTCTCGTACTTTTACCGAAAACAAGTACTTGTGGTCACACGGGGAACTCTGTCACGCCTTCCGTTTCGAAATCTCTTCATGAATAGGCTACTTTTTTGCCCCGTGAATGACTTAGTGGCTTTGATATCTGTATTGCATGACTCATTTTGGTTTATAAATGCAAATGAATGAAATAAAAAGACATGGGCATTTGCAATATTTTGGGATGAAGTTGAAACTGGTCCAGCAAGGGAAGAACTTGATGAAGTAATGGATATTAATCATGATAGTGAAAGTAAATTTGAGATGAACTTTAAACATTCGAGCTGAAAGGAAACTTTCAAATGCTACCCAAAATCTCCATCAAGAAATATATGAAGTCCCATGTATACCACAAAATACACTGCGCCCTGTCAAAAAGACAAGCCAGAAAAAGTTCAATATGTTTTTTGTCAATCATTAAAGGATAGTAAAACTGCAATAAATCTAATAAATAATAATAACTCTTTCAGGTTTGCCTTCAAATATCGCTCCTGTAATGTTAGTGAAAAATGTCTGATGTGTGCCCTTTATTAAAGTCACGCACATTTGAAACATTTTAGTTCAGAGAGAGTTTGTATATTTTTTCCTGAAATTATCAAAGAAAAATTGAAAGTAATTAAGAGAAGTATAGTTACCTACTTTGAAGGAAAGTATTGGCTGAAATTATGAATTTTGATCTCGTACGATAAAAAAAAAGATTGGAGTATTTCGTCATCCCGCGTGACCACAAAGTTAGTATTGAGTGGAAACCTTCTCTCAGGTTAAGAAGAAAAAAAAATTAAACATTTTAATTCAGTGTTTCTCAAACTGTGGGGCGCGTCCCCCCTTGGGGGGCGTGATAACTCTACAAGGGGGGCTCGAGCGTACTAAAAAGTCGAAAACAAAAGATTTTTAAAAAAATTACTAATTTACTGAAAGTAAACAAACAAAAAAGTACATTCCGACATAATAAAAAATAGAATACACAATTACACTGATATAATACACTTATAAAGGTATGAGTACTGCATAATGTATTCTATAATTAATTTAACAATACTAAGTTAAGAACAAGTATAATAATTACCAGTGATCCTATGGTTGTGTCATAAATCTATATGCAAAAATTAATACTTATCTTGATAATTTGTGCGGTTTATAATGAATCACTTAACTGTCGATATAAAGTTATACAATTCGCTTGCCAATGCCACCGTTTTCTAAGGCGTACTTATAGCGTATTGAGGGAAGAGGAATAAAAATCAGCAAATTCTCAGAAATAAGTACATCCTTTGCAAACACTGTCCTTTTTTTGTATTCCAAAGCCTGCGAAATATTAGACGTGCACAGAAAAGATCGTACTTTTGACAGACGTATATATACGTCCGGCGAAAAGAACGTTTTAGCTGAGCGAGATGTTTGTATGCGCGGGTGAAAAACTTAAGAGATTTAAATCCTATTGTAGATTTAGCTTCAAAGTATCGTGTTATGGAATTCAATAAATTGTTATTGTATGGAGGGGGCGCGAAGAAAATTACATTTGAATTTTGGGCCGCAAGTATTGAAAGTTTGAGAACCACTGTTTTAATTATATTCAACTCATTAAAGTTTTAAATGTCACAAATTGTATGTTTTTGAATGTCTTGTCATTAGGATCGATTTTTTTACAACCCTTTTTTTTGTATCTTAGTACAGTGTTCAAACTGTGGGGCACGTCCCCCTTGGAGGGCGCGAGCATATCGAAAAGTCGAAAATAAAACATTTAAAATAACTATCAATTTTACTGAAAGGAAGCAAATAAAATACGTCCCGACATGATAAATAAATTTGCATTCACACCGATGTAATATATTTAAATAAATCAGTATGCATAAGTATTTGATAATTCACCAACACACTAAATTAAAAACAAGTTTAGTAATGATTAGAAACTCCATGGGCTCGTGATCTTCAAAATTTAATACTTATCTCGATAACTTGTACGGTTTATAATTAAAGTCATTTTGTAGCTTTATTGTCAAAGTACATTATTATTGCATTCAACACATTTTTAAGAGGAGGGGCCAAAATTATGGCTGAAAATTGGATCACCAAAATTAAAAGTTTGAGAAGTGCTGTCTTAGTAAATGCCATTTTTCCAAAAGTTGCGATGTATTTTAATTACTTCAATTCATCAACTATACATATGTAGCAAATCACTTTCACACGAAATACGCGATACATTTTAAATCAAGAGACTAAATTGACTTTAATGAAAATTTTGATTCTTTGCTATTTTTAGATTAACTCAAATCAATCTCCGGTGCTAATGTGATAACCGAATACTACGCACCAAGTTGTTTAAATTCGTCGAGATGTGCGATAAAATTACAACATGGATTACCTTTATATTTTTTATGTGGTAATGTGTGGTTGCCATGGGGATGACGAATATTATAGTTAATTTTTTTCGCG